>CANYBF012051707.1:0-20361 GCA_948192965.1 Dalechampia spathulata
TTGGAGAGTGAGTTTGACTTTATTCTACTCAAACCATCGGATTGGTCAATTGTAACTTTGGACCTCCATTTGAAATGCTTCAAATTGATGCCATGATTGAATTTGAAATTCTTATTGTATTGATGTAAAATCTCCATGGTCTGTTTCGTATCAATTGTGATAAATGCCAAAGAACAGGGACCATTTCCAAACATGATGAGATGCCTCAATCGTCCATTTTAGAAGTTGAAATATTAGATGTTTAGGGTATAGATTTCATGGGACCATTCCCTACTTCCTTGGGGAATAAGTATAAATTGGTGGGGGTTGATTATATCTCCAAATCGGCTGTAGCAGTTCCTAGTCCTATCAATGATGGTAGAGTCATGAGCAGATTCATAAAAAAATTATTTGCCAGATTTGGAGTCCTAAGGACACTCATCAGTGATGGAGGAACACACTTTTGTAATGCTAGATTCGAGACTCTGCTCAAGAGATATAATGTTCACCATAAAGTATCCACCGCATATCATCCATAAACCAGCGGTCAAGTGGAGGTAGTAAATAAAGAGTTGAAGAGGATCTTAGAAAAATCAGTTAATGGTTCCAGAAAGGATTGGGTAGCAAGGTTGGATGATACACTTTGGGCATACCACACTACTTTCAAAATCATATAGGAACAACCCTTTATAGGATGGTTTATGACAAAGCCTGTCATCTACCTGTGGAGCTAGAGCACAAAGCATATTGGGTAATCAAGTACTTAAATCACGATCTGAAGAAAGCAGCACAGAAAAGACTGTTGTAGCTGCAGGAATTAAAAGAATTGAGACACCAGGCATATGAGAATGTTAAGTTATACAAGGAAAGGAAAAACAATGGCATGATGCACAAATCAAGGTAAAATCTTTTCATGTTGGTGATAAAGTGTTATTATTCAATTCTAGGTTAAAGTTGTTTACTGGAAAACTAAAGTCTAAATGGAGCAGCCCTTTTAAAATTGTACAAGTGTTTGACAACAGAATAGTAGAGTTGCAGAATGATAGAGGAGAGGCCTTTAAGACCAATGGGTAGCAGTGTAAGGTATACCTTGGTAGTTTAACTCAGAAGCTGAGTGAGGTAACATCTCTAGATTAAGCCCACAGGGAGGTAAGGTCCAGCTAAATGACCATAAACTTAGCATGTCATTGTGTATTATGTGTCAATTCTATTTTTTAAAAATCTATGTGTAGTATTCCTATGCCTATAAAATATAAGTAATTAAGTTAATTTTATGATTGTTAATGTTTTCCATTATGTGTATGAATTCAGTGTTCTTGCTTTGAAATTGTAGGGAGGAGTGTGTCCCTTTTAGTTGGCATTTGAAAGATTGAAAATCATTTTGAAACAAGTTAAAAAGGGGTATATATCTGAACTCCACGATCATGGACTTGAAGTCCATGATCGTGACAGTAGGAAGGATGAGGAATGGGAGTTCTAAGTGAACTCCATGATTGTGGACTTGAAGTCCATAATCGTGATAGAACAAGGAAACACGAGGGGATTTTTTTTCACTAACTCCATGATTGTGGTAGAGAGGCTGTCGTGACTTTACAGTTTAAATTCCTTTAAGTTCTAGCAGCCCTCTCACTTTCCCCCATCCCAAATTAAAAAGAAAAAGGAGAGAACAAGAGAGAAAAACTCCCTTTTCACTCTTCCACCCTTGCCTTTTCATCCACCCATCTTCATTGATAGTGGATTTCTCTAGTTTTACTGCATTTTCACAACATCTCCATCAATTTCAAAGGTTAGCAAATCCCTTCTCTCTCTAGTTCTTGAAAAAAAAATCAATTTTGTAAATCTTTGGGGTTTCTTGAAAAATCAAATTTTGGTTGAATTAGAGATGATTTTAGGATGGACTTGATGTGTTTGCATTGTGTACATACCTATTTTTTATTTTATTTTATTGTATTGAATTGAGAAACAAGATTGAATTAGGGAGGTGACCAATTGTGCTATTTTTATTGCTGCCTTCATTGAAAATGCTTTTCTCTTATTGTAGTTATGTCTAAGTAGGTTAAGCCACTTTCAAACTGCAACCACGACAAGGGTAAGGTGCCCAAGACATCCACTCTGAACCTTGCAAACCAATTTGGAGCTCCATTCCCTATCTACTCTAGCAAGAAAGGAAGGAAGTACCAGCGAGTAAAGACTAAGCAAATCATAATTCCTAGCTATTTTGAATGGCCGGTACTTGAAAGCTTTGGAATCCAAGATCATCTTAAAGCTTATGCCACCAAGCTCGGATGAGGAGTGTTCATTGAGGATGAACATCAAGTATGTAAAGAGCTGGTTCATGAATTTTACACTACCTGCAACCTTGTTGACAATAGGATTGGTAGGATCAAATTTCACTTAAGAGGTAGACCCCTTGAGATGTCCTATGCTATGATTGAAGAGGCCACTGAGTTGCCTCAACACAAACTCACTTCTTTGCATGTTGAGTTCAACCCTAAGGAATTTTGGACTGAAATCATAGCTTATAACCTGCCTTACAACACTAGGAATGCCCCAAACCTGTTAATCTGAGACCCTACCCTCATCTTATTGTATAAATACATGGCAGTTTATATTTTTGCAAAAACAGAGAATAATAAGGTCTCCACCCAAGAGCTATTTCCTTTATGGTGTATACAAAATGACCAAGAATTTGAGACTACCTTCCACATTATGAAGGGGTTTATGAAAATAGCAAGACCTACAAGTAGGAAACTAGGCCTAGGTCATATTCTCACTGCCATAACGGATTATCTTAATATTGATCTCACCGGCTTAACACTCATGCCATCAGACATGTTCTCGGCTAGATATCTTTGTAATGCAGGGTTAACATAAGCTAGAGGGCTATGCTTCAGAGCTTATGAAGACAGACAATGCATGAAAAAAAGGCATCTACATGATGATGAAGAGGAAGAAGAGGGTGCTACTCATGAGGAAGAGCGGACACAGGTGCCCGAAGACCAGTAGAACCATGAGACATAGGAGGAGCACCAACCACAAGCAACATGAGCACCATTTGATAACTTAGTTTTGGATCTGCTATTGAGGATCGAGCAAGGGAACACTGAAAATGCCACTTTCCTCACTAAAGTAGAGGCAACTATTAATGACATACACTGAGAACAGCGCAACCAAAGGCATAAAATGCTCAAATTCTTTGAGCTTTTTGGCATCACTGTCCCTTCACCAACTCCTTCACCACCCACTTCCCCGCCTCATCCAGGTAACTGATTTCTTAACCTTACTTTCCTTCTGTTTTACTTGCATTTTTATTATTTCCTTATGTTGATGTTGTGTGTTTTGATCTTCTCACATTGAGGACAATGTGTTCTCTAAGTGTGGGGAGGTCTATTTTGTTGACTGTTAAGTTTGTTATGTGTGCTTGTTATTTAAGTTTGCTGGATATAGTGTTCATATGTTTTATTGCATGAATGTGTGTTTTTTGTGTGTGACGCTTGCTTAAGTGAACATTTATGTATGTGTGTTAATTACACGTCACTTTAATATGGCATGGAGACATTCTTTATTGAATTAAGTAGGGCTGACTTAAAATTATCCTATTTTGACTAGTTCTTTATAAGCTTAGCAAAACATTAGGTATGTGATATACAAATATTTAACTTAGGTAATGAACATAACCCTTCTATTATTACACTAGAAAATAGAGCATAACTTGGTGGAAAATGCATGAGAAGTGTGGTGTTAAAAAATAAAGAATTTGGAGAAACGATTAAGGTAATCTAATATGGAAATGAAAAGCAATAAGCCAAAAAGGCTAAGAGCTATTTATTTCAATGTCGCTAGGGGTGCCTGAAACTGGCCTTAGTGACAAGAATAGTGCTAGTAGCCATTCGAGCATAGGTAGAACATTGAGTAACCGGGTATCATCGCCAAAAGCATGGGGTATTTAACGAGAAACACCTACCTCTCGAACAAGAGCAAAAAAAAAAAAAAAGAAGAGAACAATAAAAAAAAACCTTATGATCTCTAAGAAGAAAGCAATTTGAAACACTCACATCATATATCTAAGCATCAAACTACAAGTTATGTTGTGTTAGCTAGTGTAATTATATGAATGGTTATGCTCATTTACCTAAGTTAAACATTTGTATCTATACAACACTTAATTTTTTGTTGAGCTTATATAAGAATTATATAAGGCAGATAAAAAAAGTCAGAAATGCTAACTTATGAGAAACACATTGCCATATTAAAAGTGCCTTGCATGTTTGTTGATGTGTGTATTGTCTTTGCTTGTATTGTCTTTGCTTGAGGATAAGCAAAAGTCTAAGTATGGGGATGTTGATGGTGCCATCATGCATTGTGTTTTAGGAGTTTAGGTTGTGATTTTTGCATTCATTTCATTATATTTCACTTTAAATATCACGTTTTTAGTAGAATGTGATATGTGTATTAAGTGTGCAGAGTCTAAGGTGCAGTAAAGGAAAAAGTGAAGAAGCTTTGGGCAAGAAGAACAACTCCACAATCATGGCATTCAACTCCAGGATCGTGGTAAAAGCTCATCAAGAGGAGCAAGACCTATGGACAACTCCATAATTGTGGACTTCAACTCCATGATCATGGACTTCAACTCCATGATCATGAAAGAGGGTAGTATCAAAGGCAAGGCTTCCACTAAGCACTCCACGATCATGAACTTCAACTCCATGATCATGGAACTCCAATTACAGAGTAGAATTTAAAGAAATTGGATAGAAAAGCCAGAGAGATCCATGATAAAATAGAACAAAATACCATTAAAAAGTAGTATGGAGGTAATGATAGCCAATTAAGAGTGATGGGAAATAAAATGGAAAATGGAAAAAGGAGGAAAAGGAGGAATCTCAGTCAAGGATTTAAGGAGGAAGCCTGGATTGCAAAAGGGCGCATATATACATGGGGGGAGACAGACATACGGGGAAAACCTCTTTTCTTTCTCTTTCTGTATTTCTTCTTCTCTTGTTCTTCTTGTAAAGCTATGAGTGGCTAAGTAATCTATAGTAGGGTTTGAAGTTTGAAACTCCTTACTAGGGATAATTGTTATTGCCTGTCTTAACATTACTATGAATGTTAAAATTTAAAGATTGGTTTTTTAGAAATTAGTCTCTGCTTCATGATTGCAATTAGACTTGAGTTATGAAATGCTTGAATAGTGAGAGCTGTTCAATTCTAAAGATTGATTTCTAAATGATTTCTTATGCTCTATGATTACAACGAGAGTTGAATTGTGGAATGCTTATCCATTCTGGTTAGGTAAGTGTGTATGAGAGATCTACATGCTCCTAGTTCCTGTATGATAGTGTGTCAGTTTCCCCTAATTAAAAGGCCATGAGAGTGACTAAGTGGATTTGAGATTAGAAGGAAATTTAGTTGATTTCACCTTGAGAAAGGGTAATAAATGCCATTGGATATCTTAGGTAGTAATAAGCACGCAATTATCATTTTAGCTCGGTGATGACAATTTTATTCCCTACATATTCATTGATTATACCACATTCTTACATTAACATTGTTTCTTATATTTCAGTAATTTATACCTCCAACACCAAACCTTCATTTGTCGCTTGAACAAATTAGAAATCAAAGTAGTGGTGGCTAAACCATAAATCCTTGTGGGATTGATATCTTACTACTGTGAGTTATATACTTGCAGTAAAGTAGTGATTAAAACTACTATCGTTTCAGGGACGTTCAACATTCAAAGTCATGATTATGATAGAGGCATACAGAACCCAAAGACCACCAAGCTAGCAAGTCATGATTGTGACTTCTCAATAAGTGGCCATTTAAAGCACAATTTCTGTAAAAGATTGAGTGGGGAAAATGGGATCAATTAGGGGAACAAAAACAAAAAGCTTTAACAGAGATCTCATGGGCAATGGAATCTACAAGATGGGCAAAGACATAAACAAATTGAAGATAAGGCTAGAGGATCTGCACTCAAAGATAAAAGGAGGTAGCAAGGTGGTGGCTAGGACGAGAAGAGAGAGAGAGTATTCCCATTTAGGATTTGCACTGAAATTGGCACTGTCTTCTGCTAGAGTGTGTTCTTCTTTGTTTTCTTCATCTTTTCTTGTGTTTCTTGTAAGCCATGAGTGGCTAACTACTCTATAGTAGGATTTGATTTCTAAAATCCCTAGCTAGGGATAACTGATTATGCTTGCTTAAGATTGCTATGAATGTTTAATTTTGAAGATTGGTTTTAGAAACACTTCTCTACCTTATGATTGCAACGAGAGTTAGATTATTGAATGCTTATTCATTGAGAGATGTTTAATTCTAATGATTAGCTTTCTAAACAATTTCTTATGCTTTGTAATTGCAACGAGAGTTGAATTATAGAATGCTTATTCATTCAAGTTAGGTAGATATGTATGAGAGATCTACATGTTCCTAGCTCTTGTATGATTACTTAATGGTTTCTCTAATTAAGGGAAATAGATCAAAAGAGTGATTCTGAGATTAGAATAAAATCTAGTTGGTTTCACCTTGAAAGAGGGGGATTGATGCTTTTGGATATCTTGGGTGGCAATGAGAACATAACTATTATTTTGGCTTGGGTAACATAAGGTTTCAATTCCTACTTCTCACTACTGTTTCATCTTTTCACCATTGACTCCATTTTGCTTCTTTAGTTACAATTTCAATTGATCCTTTCCAAACACCAAAACTACTACTATGGCTTAAATAGATTGGAAATCCAAGTAGTGGTGGATAAGCCATTAATCTTAGTGGGATTGATATCTTACTACAATTATCTGTATGTTTACAATAAAGCAGTAAATAAAACTATAGTTGTTCGAGAGAAACGTCATGAGATCTTAAGTAGCATGAGTCAAAAAGAGCATGAACAAAAATGAACAAGCAAATAAATAATTAATTAATATAAGGCAACAAAGAAAATACAAGGACACGATTAATCAATTTGATGTCATATGAAAGCATGAATCATGAACTTAATTTATTCATAAAGAGGCAATTAACATGAGTCAAATAATGAAAATATCATGTAAATGTGAGGAAACTTCCAATATTAATCATAAATATTAATTTACTTCCTAAGTCAATTCCAATCATACAAATAGCATGAAAATTAAATTAAATGGCATTTAATTTGGAAAATCAATTTAGCAAATCAATTTTGAAAATCAACTTTTATGCAAAGATTGATGAAAGACATAAATTGGAAAACTCTAAGATCATATAGTATCACTTATAAATAAATTCAACATCCAATTAAGTCTAATTATGTTAAGAGATAAAAAAATCACAATTAAAATGGCATTTAACTGAGAAATCAAGTAAAATAAATTAATTTAATGGCAAAATCAATAAAAATTGATTATAAAGATTCAAATTAGAAGACCTTAATACCATTTAGCATTAATTAAAGATTAATCAAACATCCAATTAAACTTCAATCACATCAATTGTAATAAACATCAAATTAAAAATGCTTTCAACTTGAAAATTAATTTTGAAGTCAAAATTAATGAAATTATGTCAATGTATGATGAATTCATATCATTTGGGTTATTGTAAAACTTTAAATGCTACTGAAGACTTTGATTGAATTGAAAAACAAGTGAAAATGATTGAAATTCATGAAAATAATGAAAATTAAGCTATAATATGTGCAACACATTTGACAATGCATTCAAGATGTCATGTAATGTATACAACATGTTACCAAAAATGGTAATGTACATAGCATGTTCTATTATGTGTACAACATATAATATGATGTGTGTTGCATATCATGAATAAAAATAAATAAAAACAAGAATTTTAGGTAAAAATTACAAATGAAATTTGAGGAAAATCAAGGTTTAGGATTATCATAAATCATATCCAATCATAGAATGATCAAAATGCTACTATTACATTCCAAATCAAGCCAAATCACAACCAAAATCATAAATCCATCATAAAACCCATGAAAACTAAATAAAAGAATAAGGAAAATAACATTCTAAAACTCATCAAAGGAAAGCAAGCTTGATTCTTCTTACTCTCATAATTAGGAGAGAGTTTAATGAATAAATTAGTCTCTAATCACCTAATTAAGTATTAATTACATGATTAATTAATAAGGGTTAATTTTAGCTGAGTTTAGATAGTGTTTTATATTTTTAGACCTTTTTACAATAAATACCTAAGTTATATTTATAAGGAAAAGGTGGAAGTTACCCTAAAATGGGAAAACAATGTGGGATTCTAGAAAATTTAACATAATGCGTACAGTATGTCATGTAACATGCACAACACATTATGTAAGTCTACCTAATGTGCATAGCATATAGCAGAATGTGCTATAAGCTAAATAAACTTCAAATGTAGCAAAATGTAATGGAGGCATATGGTGTATGCTATATTTTATCAGGAAATAGGCATTTCAAATATGCATTTCACCTAACATGTGCAACATGTGCTCCACACATCAAGAAAATGATATAACTTGCTCCACTTTCCATAAACCAAATGTAACATGCTCCGCATGTCAAACACACTTGTGGGAGGCTACAAGGCATGTATGCAAATTGGGATTAATAACGGAGACCTGTACTAAGTTGTATCGAAGAAAACCTAAAAATGTAACATATAGGTGAAAGTTCAGGTTAATAGTTTACCCCATGATTTGGATCATTTTAGAGCAACACATGAAAAATTTATCAAAATAACATATAATCATAATAGGGAATTTCACTAAAAGGGAAGGATAATACATGGCTAGTGCTTATATTGAGGTTTGCAAATGCTCATGCTGAGGCTTGCAAGTTGCTCGTGTTGAGGTATGCTACTCCTTTATGGAATAAAGTATGATCCACTAGGGATTAAGTGTGATCTAGTAAGGATACAACATTTTAGTGAGAATGCTCATCTCAAGGCTTGTGATCCAATGCCTTCCTCTAGGAGCTCAATGCTCTAGTGAGGCGATTAATGCTTATTGAAAAGTAATGCTCATGCCAAGATTTGCAAGTCAGTAAAAAACAAAAGTCACTCTCTAAGGATACTGAGACTTATAATCCAATACTACTATTAGGAGCCTAATGTTCGGTGAGCAATCAATGCTGATTAATATGTGATGTTCATGCTAAGGCTAATGATCAAAATTTTCCACTGGGAGCTCAATGCTTAGGTAAGGTGATCAATGTTGATCAAAAAGCAATGCTCATGCTGATACTTATATCTTTTAATTTTCAACTTCAATTTTCTTGGACCTATAACTTTCATTTTATCGATCGATATTACTAAACAAATGCATGTTTATCTTCTCGTTAACCTTCTATAAGCATTGAAGTAATAGACTTTTCCTTAGTGGTACCTATTAAAATGTCATATGCATTTAGAATTCTTTTAAAAGTTGAAATATATGATTATATCATTCCATAATTTAAAACTAGCACTTCAATATTTACATTTAAGCACCATAACCTTAAGCATGTGTTAAGTATAAGCCTCCTATGTTCATCCATATATACCCAAAATGACATGAATCATATCACGTTTCCTCTAACTTACTTTCTTTTCACAATGTAATAAGAAGGTATATCCCACAACTAGTTTTTATATACCTAGACATGAAGATTGGCTAATTTTAAATTATAAGAATATAAGAGTAAAATGTGTTTTTCTTAAGCAATGTCATCGTATGTTTACACCAAGAACACAAGTAACAGCAAGTGAGGCATGTGAATAATGGCCTCCCTTTTCTTTGAATTTCTCCAACTTACTAAGTGCTCTTTATATAGGTATCCCATGGTTAGGATTTAAGCTTTCTTAAGGAGTGGTTATGTCTATAAAATTTTTGAAAACCCTTACAATCAAGTCTTATACATACCCCTAAAGTGGAATTGAAACCAAACAATTATAAGATTAATTAATTTATAAAATTACTACCAAAATGATTTTAAACTCTTTCATTTTATAATGCTAACTTAACATGGTTCCTTAATAGATTCCTTCATGATTATAGTCGATTATAAGAATATTGAACACTTAACTTATACATGTAGATTGGTTTAGAATATAACACTTATCAGCAGCTTAAGGATTTATTTCATATTATTCATATCCAATTTTAAAATTTCAATAAGAATTTAGCATTCTTATCATGCCAACACATACTCACCTTACCTACACACTATTTAATATCTAGTAGCTGTATTGTCAAGGAGCTTTAACTAATCACATGATGGTCTGTAGTGTAATGGCAAGCAATACCAATTAATTCACTTGGTTACATGAAATGTAAGGTTTATCTGCACTAACCACTTTATCTCAATTCAAGGTTCTCATCCTAAGTCCCCAAACTAACACCACAAGTATTAAGCCATAGTAACAATTATGTATTTCAACATGTCTACCAACTTCATTCATTCATTTTTTTTGTAAATCGAAATCTCTTTAAAATTATAGTGAGAGGTTCATCCCTCCTTAATAAAAGCTAATGCAGTAACTTAGATCAATCCAAGAATGATGCTATCATTTTCAATTATATTTATTAGTATACTTGTGTTCCTTGTTCACTAATTTAAGAATTGTCAAGTCAAACCTCATTTAATTATGAGCTACTTAAATTCAGGGTTCAAATAGCTAATTCCATATTATTTCTACTTCCTTTACACCATAGCTTTCAATGTTTTATTCTAATTAGTTTTATAAAGGGATTGTAAATCCACTCCATGCTATTCCAATTATACATACAATAATTAAATTTCTAACGTAGAAGTAATACTCTTTTAGCATCTAAGTTGCTTCTCCTCCAATTATAACCTCAGCCTATTACCTACGTTAACTATGTTCTAAACATGCTCAGAATGGAATTCCCATTATTAATTCAGAAATATTGAGATTTTTATGATAGGATTATATGTTCACGCAAGGATTTGGTCCCGTCATAAGTGATTGTAGATTAACTAACAATTCAAACATCATTTAGCAAACTTCACTTCAATTTAAAGTTCTTTTACAGAAGTGAACATACATCAGCCTACAAGTATGCTAAGAACACATGAAGATTCTTAGTTTAACAAGTCAATATATTAATTAAGGTTTAGCTGGTTAAATCCTCAATTGTACCTGGGATTTAATAATAGCATGTAATCTAATTAGATAAGATTTGAGTGCACTTAACTTAATAGCTCAGTTTTATTCTAAAATGAAAATGTATTATCTAGTGGAGTTTTATTTATCTATTATTTTCCTATGTTGTTATGGTAGTTTAAAACTTCTAAACTGCTCATGCCACTAAGATCATTTCCAAGAATTTAATGTGATTTCTTAACTCTCTCTCTCTCCAAGTTAGCTCAATTTACATAATACAATTCTTCAAGAATAGTATATAACTATCTTATACCTAAACTTTGACATATTCTTAAGCAATTTTTAGGTACAGCTAGCCATTACCTATTCTGTTAAGAGTTCAAATACATACCAATTGCCAGCTACCTCCATAACACCTATGTAACACTTAGGTTTTTCCTATGCTTAATAACTCACACACATCCATACTTTCCACAATTAAATTATAAAAACTATCAAGCTACTCAAAGAGTTTTAATACTATCTTATAAGATCAAACATATCCATATAACTGATATCATATATAAACAACCGTAATAGTCATTCCTCCACCAGTAACTTCAATAAATAAAGCCTTGACTCACCTCAGGTCAAGCAGTATCTAACTATGCTCTTCTTAGTAATAACTTAAGTTTCTTTTTTTTCATCAGCATAACACAAAGAGGTCCCTTTCATCCATCAACTCTCTTTTATAAGTGCTTTCAGGAAGGTTCTCTAATAGTTCTTACTTGGATTCCTTTTTAACTCCCCAATTTACCACCACCTACACCAGTTTACCAGCTCTCATCTTTAAGGGGCAAACTTTATCTTTTTACTGTAAATGTCCCACTTAGTTACATTAAAATTATTAATCCATTATTATTTACAAAGGATCACTAGTGTTTATACATTTTACCATATAATTTAATTAACCCTTTAACAATTTATATTTAAACACATTTATACATATAAAAAACAATAATTTATATCACTTTGTAATATAGTTAAATCATTTAAATATACATGAATGTAGTAAATACTACACATAAGCTGACGTTTATTAAATACATCACTCAAATGCAACTCCAACTTGTTTCATTACCCAATTACTCATTCCTTATTCATTGTTAGCTATATTTCTATACTTTATGGACAATATGAATATTTATAAGTATGTATATAAGAATAACTTTAATATTAAATTATTGATATATAATATCATGTCTTATCAGAGCTGACAACTAACAAGGAGTTGAATATTCGCATAAGCATCCCTAACATGCTAGCATCTACTACTGAGATATCATAATTATTCATACATAGCACTTAATATGCTCTCCACAATATACTTATAAACTTCTACCTTAATAAGTCGTTAATATATATACATAGCACGGGTATAAAAAAAAGTTTACAAGGTTCATTCAAATAACAATATAATTTCATAACAACTAATACACAATATCAATGTAACTTTTGTTAATTTATCTCTTAAATCTCTTATATAAGATATTCCTAAATCAAATCAAATCCACATAGTGTAATTTAAATACATTATTTAATAATCCCTTTAAACAAAATTTTTAATGTACAAAAATCATAATATGACAGATATAGAGTAAAACATAGTAGTAAAGTAATAGAAATAATCCACAAAAAGGGATCAAGAGAGATAGGGATGCATGATGAATAATGCTAAACATACATGCTATGGGGGAATAGAGGCCTATTTTATTACATGAAAGATTCAACAAATCATAATTAAAATGACATTTAATTGAGAAATCAAGTGAAATAAATTCATTTAATGGCAAAAACAATAAAAATTGATCATGAAGATTGAAATTGGAAGACCCTAATATCATTTATCATTGATTAAAGATTAATCAAACATCCAATTCAACTCTAATCATATCAATTGAAATAAACATCAAATTAAAAAGGATTTTAACTTTAAAATTAATTTTGAAGTCAAAATTAATGAAATTATATCAATGTATAATGAATTCATATCATTTGGGTTACTGTAAAACCATAAATGTTATTGAAGACTTTGATTGAATTAAAAAAATAGGTGGAAAATAATTGATAATTATGAAAACAATGAAAAATAGGCTGTAATGTGCATAACACATTAGGCAATATGCACAACATATCATGTTACCAGAAATGGTAATGTATGCAATATATTTTATGGTGTACATAACACATAGTATGATATATGTCATATATCACAAATAAATATAAAGAAAAATGAAACTTTTAAGCAAAAATTATGAATGAAGTTTGAGGAAAGTCAAGGTTTAGGATTTTTAAATCATGTTTGATCAAAGAATAAGAAAAACCCTACTGTTGAATTATAAACCAAGCCTAAACATAACCCAAATTATAAAACCCACAAAAGCATAATAAAAGAAGAAGGCAAATAGTATTACAAAAATTACTAAAATAAGACAAGCTTGATTCATCTTAATCATATAATTAGCTGAGAGTTTAGTGAATAAATTAGTCTTTAATCACTTAATTAAGCATTAATTATGTGATTAATTAATGAGGGTTACTTTTAGCAAAGTTAAGGCAAGTTTTTTTAATTTTTAGACCTTTTTCAAATAAATACCCAAGCTATATTTATAAGAAAAGGTAGAAGTTATCCTAAAATGGGAAAACAATGTGGGATTCTAGAAAATTTAACATAATGTACATAAAATGTCATGTGAAATGCATAACACATTGTGTAAATTTACCTAATATGTACAAGACATTGTAGAACATGCTCTATATATCAGGAAAACCCCAAACATGCACCCCTTATTATGCACACCTTGTAACATTCATCATATCCTAAACAAACTTCAAATATGCCAAAATGGCATGGAGGCATATAGTACATGTTAGATTTGATCAGAAAGTAAGTGTTTCAAGTATGCATTTTGCCTAACATGCCCATCATGTTGTAGAATATGCTCTATACATCAAGAAAATGACATAACATACTCTGCATTCAACAGACTAAATGTAATATGCTATGCATATCAAACATGCTCATGAGAGGTGATAATGCATGTACGTAAATCAGGATCAATTATAAGGACTTGTACCAGGCTATATCAAAGAAAATTTAAAAATGCCATGCATGGGTGAAATTCAAGGTCAACTATGAGGTAAAAAATCATCTTTTAGATAGGCCTTGTTAAGATCATAGTTGTTGACACAAACTTCAAGTCAACTATCCTTTTCACCACTAATACCATATTTTCTAGTAAACTAAGATAATTCATTACTTCTAAAAATTTGGTTTAAATCCATTTTTGGACCTCTTCTTTCACTTTCTATGCTCATTCTAGTCTAAGGTGTCATAGTTTTTGTTCCACTAGCTTGAATCAAGGAATAATAGAAATTTTGTACTATATAATCGAACAATCAACTTCTATCATATCCTCATAAGACCAAGTAAAAGCTTTAATATATCTTTTTGGTAATTTTATCAAATTCTCTTTCTTTTCAATAGTTAAATCTAATGCAATACAAATATAACATGGATTCTCATTTTTGTCAATATTAACTATTTTTGTGCATGATGCATTAATGTTAAAAAAAATACATGTAATGGTTAAATTCATATGTCATGCCATCTGGATGCACATCACATAAATAAGTAAACTAGGAATGTATTACATTAAATTTAGATGAAACAACATCATCATTGCAAAGTACTAAGATAAGAACATCCACTTCCTCATAAACAAGATCATTAAAGCTTTGTTTAATAAGTGTAAAGACATCAACAAGTAACCACTAAATGATTTTCTCCTAGATGTTCAACTATTATATCTGATTGATTACTTTCTCATCATCCTTCATAATCTTCCTTAAGGTCAAGTTAGCAATATACTTGAACATAAAAAAAATTCCTCGTCTGACTCTGTTGTGATTGCTTCGATGGATTTTGTACCATAACTTTTACCTCTACTAGAAAAATTCTTGAACTTAGCATAAGCCTCTTT
Source organism: Dalechampia spathulata (assembly GCA_948192965.1). Classification (NCBI taxonomy): domain Eukaryota; kingdom Viridiplantae; phylum Streptophyta; class Magnoliopsida; order Malpighiales; family Euphorbiaceae; genus Dalechampia; species Dalechampia spathulata. The sequence continues at coordinate 15,087 of CANYBF012051707.1, forward strand.
TAAATTCACATCTTTAAAAATTAATAAGATCTCATTTTCCCAATCTCTTAATCCTCATATAGAATAAGCATAGGAGCAGTGACCACATCTTCTTCTTCTTGTTCACTCTTTGAGATCATAGAAAATTAAAGGCTCCTATCATACCTGATCAATAAAAAGATGCTCCTATAGAATAATTACTAAAAACCATATGATTAGAAATTCATTAATTACTATACAAAAGAATTGCATTTTTTATTTTTTTCTTCAATAGAATATATCTTGGTCTATAATTATAATTATTTATTTAATTACCTCTGGTTTTATATTGTCATATGTTTGTATAAGATATTCATGTGTAAAATTAAGCATGCTATCATATAACTATATATAAATATCATTTTATAAAATTTAGATAAGCCATACAATAAGTAATTTAAATGCTTTTGTTATTACACAAGCATAAAATATTTTATTGTCCATAAATTGTAGAATGATAGTTACATCATAAAAACATCTAGTAGGAATACGCAATATTATCAAAAAGTAATTTTAAAGGTCATACAAGGCTCGGGATATCCTAACTGTGTTGGTGCTTCTCTAATCTAGATGCCCCTTTGAACTACTCTAGTTTGCATTCATCAAATAATAAATGACAAGTATAAAACTCAATGGTGTCTCATAATAATGATAATATGAATAAAATTCCATTTTATTTTTATATTGAATATAAATAATTAATAAAAATAACTAATGAATAATTGTGACATTAACTACACAAATGACAAAGAAATATCATTATAATAATTCTCCATAGTTAACTCTTTATGCTATACATTACTTTCATAGATCAACCATATTTTCATTTTGCACCTTAATAGAATAACAATGATGTCATATGATAATGAATGTGAATATGAATAGCATTTTCTTCTTTATTACACTTCACTATACTTGTACACATACATATACCCATATGACTCTTTGAGGAAAAACTCAAACTCAACCTACCTCATGGTTCAAAATTTTCAACATGGCTTACTAAGGAGGGAATCGAACTCAACCTACCTTAAGAACAATCATATCATTATATTGCATACAATTGGTAGGGAACCACACTTAACCTACCGCGTAATTCTCATAAATTAATAATTTATATAAATATACTAGTGCCTCCCTTATGTCATCCTTTATATATATTTATATATATGTGTGTATATATATATATATATATATATATATATATATATATATATATAGTTATAGTTATATCTCTCTTATTCCTCTAAAATGTCATGCTAATGATATATGATGCATTCCAATTACATTGTTAATAAAGGAAAGTTTATTTATGCACCTAATGTGTGATCCTAGATTAATTCCAAGTACATTCTTAATTCTCTTCTCCAAGTTACCTTTAAAGCAAAACTAATCAACCACTTATTATAGCTTGAATACTAAAATTAATACTTAGTTTAGGCTTAACATTAACTAACTAGATTACAAATATATATGCACATGACTTATGGTAGCTTGGTAATAAGTTACTCATTAGTTATAAATTTAACTTATACATAGGTGTCTAAGTAGCTTATTTGCATAAATGGTTCCAAGTAACTAAATTATCTACTTAATGCCATATAGGGCTCCAAGGTTTCATAAACCAAACCCATATTGGGTGACACAAGATTTTAGCTCTCTTAATTATTAAAATTTTCAAGTATGAGGCATTAAGTACATAGGTTAATTGACTTACACCATAAACTTTTCTTTAAACTTCTACGCAAGGAATAAAAGCATGCACAAGTAACCATTTTTCATTTAACATTCCACAGTCCATTGGTTTTAAACACTCTAAGGCACTTGTGTACTAATCCTTGGCATCCATGTAAATAAAAGTGACATAAAAAAGCATCTATTAACTATTGTTTATGCAAGATTATCTATGGATCCATTTTAACTTCTAGTTAGCTAAATTTAAATAGGCTAACTTGTCAATTTTATAACTTAATTTAGCATGCATACAATGAAGTAAGTCCAAGCACATTTAGGTTAGTATAACATGTAATACAAATAATATTTATAGAATAAAAACCATAATTTACTTTCAATTGCTAACTCAATCAAGATTACTCCTTCAGTTGCATTTATTATATTCAACATTAATCCAGACCTGGCATTACTATCCACTATAAGGTTGAAAATAACTCAATTGATCAATTAACAACTTAACAACTCCATGCACTCAAATTCCCATTCTAGCATCGTATATAGAATGTTTGTTTCAATAGTACCATACACATAAGGACTACTTTATGAATATACTGCCCCCAATGGCAATCTGAAATGTCATTAATTTATATGTTAATTACTACCAATTTGAGTTGCTAACCATAACCTTATAAAGGTGTTTCTGAGCCTTAAGATCAATTCTGGTTATTTATTACTTAGGTTATTAAGAAAATAACCAATTTATATGGCATGTTAATTAAAAAATTAATATAAAATAGTTTCAATTATCTTAATCCTAATCAATACTCACATAAGATGCTTAAACAAGTGAGTTATCTAGCATAATAGTATGCATTGGTTTCATTTTCTTAAAGTATCTAATCTTCTATTATTCTAACATTAACTTACACAACTGGTCTCATACAATTCTACCCTTACTGAAGAGACAACAACCCCTCCAACATAGCATAATCACCACTTAACCAAATCATCATAAAGTTTTTAATTAGTTTAGTTAGCTTTCAAGCATGAGTTCTATCAATTGTAGCAATAATTCATGCATTAAGTTCAATCTTATGTAGAGTATTGTGCATGAATTACTTCATGCATAAAGATCCTAATGTCACTTATTCTTCATTTTATTACTTTATAACTACACATAATTATGATGTGGAGTCCCATTTTAATTTTGAAAACAATGCGCTTTATAATGTGGAGTCGCCACCTAGTTTGTTTTGTCAATTCAATTGAATGACTAGAAAAAAACTAGGAAATAAAACCCGGGCCTTCCCGTGTTAGAAAGCGGCCTGAATTTCTTCAGAGTTTGGGTTCGGGATTTTCAATTTATTTGTATTCCATCTTATTATGTTAACTTTGTTTAATTTCAAAGAAAGTTCTTAGCACGCATTTAGGTTTAAGTTTGTTTAGCATACTTTTCATGGCATACGACATTCAAAGGGGGGCATACACAACTATGGAAAGCATAAAAGAAAGCATAAATACAGAAAATTAAATGCAGAAAATAAAGATGTGGGCAAATACAACCCACCCAAAAGAAAGCAAATAAATAAAGAAAATAAACAACTTGGGTATTTAATACAACCCAACTAAAACAAATAATAATTAAAGCAATAAAATTCTAATGTGGGCCCAAGGCCCAATTCTTTCTTCCAAGTCCAAAGGGTTAGCCTTTCGGGATTGGGCCTCGAGCCCGATCCACCTACTTCCTCCTAAGTTATCCTAAAATCTGCAAAAGGCAACAAACGCATAAAAGGGAACAAAAACAAGCATGGTAATAATTTTGATCATGAAATTAATGCACAATGTACACAGACATGCCTAAATTAAACTAAGGAAAATGCGGAAATTGAAAAATCAAATTGGAAATTTAAGATCATACGCGATCGCGTATGATATGGTGAAGATCATACACAATCGCACATGAACATATGCGATCGAAGCAATAAACAAAGTAAATTCTACGTGCGAGTTTAAAACGTAATGAAAAGTATTTGGCAATCGAAAGCAAATAAAATAAAACATATGCGATTGGAGAAAGATCATACGTGATCGCGTATCATATTGAGATTATCATACGCGATCGCACATGATAAATAAAAATGAAAATAAAACAAATAAATATGAAAATAATATGAGAATAAAATAAATAATACACAAATGATACACAAATAATAACACAATAATATGAAAATAATATTGAAATAATAACAATTATAATAAAATAATAACAATAATGACAAAATAACATCAATAATAACAAAATGACATAGAAATTATAGCAATATAAAACTACCAACCTCTTGTAGATTCTCCTACGCTCCAAGTGTAGTGGAATAGAAGAAAATCCGAGCTCCAAGCGTTAGGGGATAAAAACACTTAATCTAATGATTATTGTGAGTTTCTTTTAATCCTATTGCTTAGATTGATTAAAAATCAATTTAATAAAGTGATTTGTCCCTTTTCAATGTCTGACGGCCGCCGGAATTAATTGCCTTAAGTCTAAAACCCTAGAAAAAAGCCAACCTTTGCCAGAATGGAGTCAGAAAGCTTTTTTATTTTTTGCTATTCCGGAGACATACGCGATCGCGTATGTCACATATGCTAAACCCTAAAACATACGCGAATGCGTATGCCCACATATGCTAAACCCTAGCAACATACACGAACGTGTATGTTTTAACATATGCGGTGGTCCAGAAACATATGCGGCGTGTGACGCCCCGGAATGGGCCAGAATTGGCCCAGAACGGCCCAGAATGCTCTGAATCAACCCGGATTGGCCTAAGACTAACCCGAACTGGCCCAGAAACATCCCAGATTCGATCTGAGTCAAGCCAGGTCCAAAATTAGGGTGCGACAGTTGCCTCCTAATTTAGAAGAATTCACATGTATTCAAAGCATGTAATTCTCGCTGAATCAACAGGAGCACCTGAAGCAGACAAGATAGTGGGCCAGAAAGTCATATGAGAGCAGTCTCATCTCATCAACCTGTGGGCAAAAGAGTTGTGTAGGAGCAGTCTCATCCTACCAACTGCGAGGATTGTGTAAGGGCAGTCTCACCTTATCACTAGGGATAAAAAAGTTGCGTAGGGGCAGTCTCACCCTACCAACTGTGGGCTAAAAAGTTGCATAGAGGCAGTCTCACTCTACCAACTGTGGGCTAAAAAGTTGCATAGGAGCAATCTCATCCTACCAACTGTGGGGATAGAAAGTTACGTAGAGGCAGTCTCACTCTACCAACTTGTGGGCTAAAAAGTTGCATAGGAGCAGTGTGAGCTTCGGCCATATCCGCGTTCCCGGCTTTTTACAGGTTTTAGCTTTTTGAAAGCAGGGTGTGAATGTGGAGTTGCCACCTAGTTTGTTCCTATTAATCCAATTGAATTAACTTTGAAAACTAGGAAATAAAACTTAGGTTTTTCAGAGTTGAAAACGACCTTTGTTTCTTCAGAGTGTGGGTTCGGGATTTTCAAATCTATTTGTATTCCATCTTAATATGCTCATTTGTTTAAGTTTAATAAAAGTTCCTAAGCACACACTTAAGGTT
>CANYBF012051876.1:0-11353 GCA_948192965.1 Dalechampia spathulata
ATTTGGGTTTAAAATTGGTTAGTTGTTTATATTATTCTGTTATGAATAATTACACAATTTGACAATAATTTCAAATAACTTTACACATCGACCTCAATTATTGCTCATAAATATGCCCCATAACTTATTCTATTTTCGACAAACAGCCACAAACTTTGACGAAAGGAATGCCCGACTTTGTTACTCGGACGTGGTGTTGGTACCAAGAAGTCACGGTTCGAGTCTTGGCAGCCGTAGTGTGGGAGTAACGCCCTCTGGGTGGACTCCTTGTGGGCACCAAGATCTGGTTCCCCGTCTAGGAGGCCGCTGGATACCATGATTTACCCTCCCTCACGATGCTCGTCGGGTCGGGCGGTGAGGGCCCTTGGGGTGAGGGCATCACCTTTTGGTATCAAGTTTCATTTGGTTCGTAGTTTGATTTTGATGCATGTTGGATTTGATTTGATTTGATTTTTTAAAAATAAGATTTATTATTTTAATGTATCATCAATTTTCAAGATTTTAAATATCCTTAGATTGGATCTTCTAAGAAAAATTTAAATAAATATATTTTAAAAAAATTATTAAATTTTAAATGGTATTTTTAATTTATATATTAATTTTTTAAATAATATATAATATAAAATAGAATTTAATTATTAAAGAATATATAAATCCAAAATTCCCCTCAACTTTTTCTCGCCCACCTACTAATAATATTCCTCTTTGTTAACTCCGCCACCCCCTTCTCTTTCTATTTATAATTATGAACCGTATTCAAAAGCATTTCCTTCTCTGTTTCTCCAACTCTCCGCCATGAATTCCTCCGCCCCCGCCACCACCACTCTTTACAACCGCAAGAACAACATTCACTTGACTTCTGTCGACATGGCCACCACCGCCAGTAAAAACAAGCTGGTCCACGGTAATGTTACCAATGGCGGAGCTTGTGCTGCGTCTTACAGGTTTGACCCGTCTTTTATGAAATGGACCACTAATGATGTGGTCAATGTAGTTAAGATTCACTGGTTACCGTGTTTTTTTGGACTTGGGTTGTTGTTTTTCATGGCTGTTGAATATACTCTCCTCATGGTTCCGGCTTCTTCTCCGCCTTTTGATTTGGGTTTTATTGTCACGCGCCGCCTCAATCAGATGCTTTCTTCTTGGCCGGAACTCAACACTTTGTTGGCTTTTCTTAATACGGTAATGTTAAAGAGATTTTATTTTTACTCGAACCTAGTTCTCTATTTATGCTGATTAGTTGATCTGATTTGCTTGGATTTAATTACTAAAATTGTTCAATTGTTTTCTTTTCCACTTATAATCTTGTTCAACTGACTTGTATGATTGTAGGTGTTTGTTTTAATGCAAAGCGCATATATATCATGGACATGGCTAATAGAGGGCAGACCAAGAGCTACAATCTCGGCTCTGTTCATGTTCACATGCCGCGGAATTCTTGGCTATTCCACCCAGCTTCCGCTTCCTCAGGTCTGGTTTTTTTTCCAGTTGTAATCAACAATAACGATAAATCTCAGACTCTTAGACCACAAAAGTCTTATTTATATGATAATAAATTTCAGGGATTTGTGGGATCAGGAGTGGATTTCCCAGTAGGGAATGTGTCATTCTTCCTGTTTTTCTCCGGGCATGTAGCGGGTGCAGTGATAGCATCACTGGACATGAGAAGAATGCAGAGATGGGAATTGGCATGGACATACGATGTATTAAATGTTCTACAGGCAGTGAGATTGCTTGGCATTAGAGGTCACTACACCATAGACTTAGCAGCTGGCGTAGGTGCTGGCATTCTGTTTGATTCACTGGCCGGCAAATATGAAGAATACAAGAGAAACCAACAAGCCCTTCTTGTAAAACAGGCTTCTTTATTCACTTGAAACCAACATAATTCAGAAAATATGCTGGAACCATGTACCCCTGAAATGTTAAAAGTAACAGGAAAAGTTTTTACAGAGAGGCTAGAATGAGTGGGCAATTTTAAAAATTCCGCCAGTCCACGAATGTCATGTGCATGACATGGCAAAAATTTTAAATCTGGCCACTGGTGCCAAGTGGCCTGTAAGTGGCCTGTCAGCACTAATAATAATAATAATAATAATAATAAATAATTTATTAATAATATTAATATTAATTTTAATATTATATTAATTAATATTAAAATTATTATTAATATAACACAATATTAAAATTATTATTAATTAATAATAATATTATAATATTAATAATAATTAATAATATTATCAAATATTAATAATAATTACATGTGATCATTTTTTTATTATTATAATATAATTATTTCATTTTATTTACTAATATTATTAATTATTAGTAGTATTGTATTATATTATACTAATATTAATATTAATATTACTAATTTTAATATTAATTAATAATAATAATAATAATAATTATTATTATTATTATTAATTAATAATAATTTTAATATTGATATTATTAATAATATAATATTTAAGATTATATTATATTAATAGTATTGTATTATTAATAAGTTATGTATTAATTATTATTATCATTTATTATTATTATTATTAGTATTATTATTACTATAAGGACGTGTTGGCCTGTAAAACCAACGGTCAGATTTAAAATTTTTATCATGACATAGTAATTTTATGACAGAGAAATTTTTAAAAAATTTTAAAAATTCTTTATGGGTAATTAAAAAAAACAAAAACTTAACAGAGGCAGATTCTACAAGTCAACATTGAAACTAAATCCAAGGAAAAACAAGACAAGGAAAGATGTTCGAGTGTCAGGCCCCAAGCGGCTACGGCGACACATGGATTTGCCGAGCCTTTACTCACTTTCTGCGACGTCTTAACGCCCCACCTATCATCTCTAAAATTGAAATTTCACACATTTTATCACTCTTTAATATCAACCTCAGCCTGCGGTTTTTTACTAAAACTAATTAGTTAATTAATTAATTAAATTAATTATGATTTGTGGCAGATAATTAGCCATTTTACCATTTTAAAAGCACCCTGAAACTTAGAAAGCACCTCAATAAAAGCATGGGTTGTATTTATCTTTATTAAAGTGGGAAAAATATCTGATCTTATTTCACCGTTTCCGCGTCGGATGAAATCTTTCCATATATGCCCCACAAGTCCACAACCGCCTCATCTCTCTCTTTTGCCCCCTCCCCACTTGTTTTCTTCCTGTCCCTCTTTGAACCATGCTTCAAATCCCATTAATATAAACTCTATGAAATGCGTAATTCCAGTTCTTAACCCACCAGCAATGGCCCTTGTCACTTCTCCGTCGATCAGAGCCCGGCCTTTCCCTTTTTTGCCTGTTTGCTTCCCCAAAGCGTTGAAAGTATCTTCTTTAGTCTTGGATTCTGCTGTTAAGAAAAAACCGGAAACATGTCGCCTTAAAACCGATTACAAACGTCAAAGTTCCAGTCTTTTTGCATGTTCAAACAAGGTTAACCACAATGTAGCAGCTCAGGCAGTGAGTAATGACGATGGTTCGTTGTTCGAGTCAGAGACAGAGGCAAAGAATGGTGTAATTGGCAGGAGAATTCTGTTATCTGATGTGGTGGTGACAAGAGAAAGGAATGTTTTTCTCGGAAGGAAATGGAATTCATTGGATATATCTACCGCTGGTGTTGTTTTATCATTGCATTTGCTTAGTGTGTTTGCTCCTTTTTATTTCAATTGGAGTGCCTTTTGGGTTGCCTTTGGACTTTACGTTATTACAGGCCTTTTGGGCATCACACTTTCTTTCCATAGAAATCTTTCTCATAGGAGTTTTAAGCTACCAAAATGGCTCGAGTACCTCTTTGCATATTGTGGAGTTCAGGCGCTTCAGGTTGGTCTCTGTCTTACTTTTTTGTTTACTTCTATATTTATGGACTCTGTGATTTTCTAATTTGGTGGTTTGCAGGGAAATCCAATTGATTGGGTTAGCACACATAGATATCATCATCAGTTTTGTGATTCAGAAAAAGACCCTCATAGCCCCATTGAAGGGTTTTGGTTTAGCCATATGAGTTGGCTCTTTGATACCAATTCTATCATTCAAAGAGTAATGAACTAATTTCATGTTTGCTCTCTTTTCCTCTATGTCTACCAAGAAAGTTTGTTTCTTTATAGCTGAACTTCTGTTAATGTTGAACATTTACAGTGTGGAGGCCCAAACAATGTTGGGGATTTAGAAAAGCAACCCTTTTACAAGTTCATCCAACAAACATACATTCTGCACCCAATTGCCCTTGCTGTTCTGCTATATGCAATCGGAGGCTTTCCCTTCTTGGCGTGGGGAATGGTGAGAATTCCATTTTCCTTGCCTTTTCATATTCTTCTTTTTAATCCATGGTTTGGTTAAATATTTTTTACTAAGATGTTTCTGCAAGTGTGAACCTGAGGCCGTTGCTTTCTTGGTGGGCCTTGGCTGTATAAGTCACTTGCAGTAATCAGCCATTCAAATATGTGGCTAGCTACCCTTGGTAGCAAAGGTGATATACCCTCACCCCAAGGGCCCCCACACCCCGACCCGACAGGGATGGTGGAGGAGGTAAATCACGGTACCCAGCGGCCTCCTAGATGGAGATCCGGGGTCATGGTGCCCACAAGAAGCCCACCCAGAGGGTGTAACTCCCACACTGCGGCTGCCAAGACTCGAACCGTGGATCTTTGGTACCAACGTCACATCCGAGTACCAAGTGGGCTACACCCGTGCGGGTATGGCTAGCTACCCTTGTTGTGCAATTAGTAGTTGTCATATTCAGGGAACGACCATAAAAGCTGAAAAGGCTTATCATGTTAGTGAACTTGGGGCTAATTCGGCCTTCATGAATTCAAGTGATAATTGTCTTGTCTCTATTCTTGTACTGTACATGGGCTCCTCAACTTGCTTGAAACTTGTAAACATTATGTAAACTTGCTTGAAACTTGTAAACATTATGTAAATTTGATGAATTGTATGGAAAATTTAACTCATTGAACATGCTTGAATTTGTTGCTCTTATTTTCAGGGAGTGAGAATTATATGGGTGTTCCACATCACTTGGCTTGTAAATTCAGCTTGTCATGTATGGGGAAAGCAAGCTTGGAATACTGGTGATTTGTCCAGGAATAATTGGTATTAAACAATCCTCTCTTATGTCAAACAAACTCGGATTTTCGATATGTGATTTATTTAAATATGATCTAAACAAGTATGTCGGTTTTTCGAAAATTGTTGATAGGTGGGTAGCATTGCTGGCATTTGGAGAAGGTTGGCACAACAATCACCATGCGTTCGAGTACTCAGCTAGGCATGGTCTGGAATGGTGGCAGTTTGACATGACTTGGTACGTTGTGAGATTTCTGGAGGCCATTGGATTGGCAACTGATGTGAAGTTACCAAACGAGGCACAAAAGCGAAGGATGGCATTCAACAATTGAGGCCCTTCAGCAAAAATTGAAAAAGTTTTGAAAAAAGAGTCGACCTTGATAAAAACATGGCCATATCTTTATGGCATTTTACATGTGCAGAAGACCGTATACCAAATATCTTCATCATTAATATATAAAGATAGAGACCCAATCTTTCTTCTTATTGCTTTTACTTTCCATGGAACGTGTATTGGCAAATAGACACATTCTTCATATGAGATGTTGCTATGCTGCCTACCTTGCCTGATTAACGTGTGGTCGGTCAGAAGTCTGCAGCAACTTTCTAAATGTGAAAAGGCAACTGGGAAACAAGAAAATGGAATTTCTGACAACCCTATTGACTTGACTGCTGCCGTACAAAATAACTAGATGAACACCGAAATTTAGAGTTTGAATAGAGAGGTTCAGGTTCGGAAGTAGTGGCGTAGAGGAAACAATTTGCTTGCAGATTGCAGTGGCCATAGATCATGGTCAACCTCCTTTACCAAGGTTACGTTGTTGTTCCCCGTTACATGTTTTAGTTAAAGATTTTCTAGCCAAATTTGGGGTCAAGGCTTGGCCTATTAGTTACCAGACGGGCTAAATGCTGCCCTCTCCAATCTCACGATTTTACTTTATTGATGATCCATAAATAATCAAGAATTCTAGCTAGTTTCTGTATAAACTATTTATTTTAAAACCCTACATTAAAGACAAGCATAAGAACTAAGAATAATTTTTTTTAGCTCAACTTGTATCTCAACATGAACATGATACGAGAAGTGTATGAATTAACTATAATTGGATTCATATCAACTTGTTAATGATATAAATCCGATCATATCATAAGTTAACCTGTTAATCTAATTTAAACATAATTTAATAAATAAGATTACATTTTATCGAGAATGACTCGTTAATTTTTTAAACAATTACATCTATTTAATTTTATTTTTATAAGTTGATCATATTATTTTATATTATACAATTCATTTCGTATCAAATATGTTAGGTTGATCCATTTGACATATCAATTAATTTGTTAAATAGTACATATTGAATTATTCATATCAAATTCAAATTAAGCTCGAGTTGACATGATTAAAATTTTAAATTACATTTAAATTAATACAATAAATTGAGATGAAATAAAAGTAATCTGTGGTGTTGGTAATGGCTATAGAGGAGCTATAACTGAGCAGGGAAGCACATACCCGCATTAAAGCATCATTACAAAGTCAAATCTAATAAACTACTATTAATTACAAAGTCAATTCACCTTTATCTTATTTATTATATATTTATTGAATATAAAAATATAATTTATATTTAAACAACTTTTATACAAATATATATAATGTATATTTTATCATGTCAAAAAAGATTTTAAATAATTATTCAATCTTTCGATTAAAATATTTATTAATGCAAGAATAATTTTATAAAACAATAATAGAGAAAAAAAAAATCTCTCATTTTTGTTAAATTTTAAGTGTCTTAATTATTTTAATTTTGATGTTAAGAAAATCATATTTATATTATTAATTAACTATTTTAATTATTATTTTTGGAAACCGGTTGGTTGTATATTGATTTTGATTCATTTTTTTTTTTTGTGATGGTATGATCATACCATTTGATATCCCAAATCATGAATTATTAAACTTGAAAAAAATTAAAGAATAAAAAATCCCACTCTGAAAGTAACTAAATATTTATCAATTATTTATTCGAATACAAGATGTTATGAATTCAATATCAGTTAATATCTTATTATGTTACATCCTTTATTCTTCGAAGAATTTTTTTGGTATGATTTCTATTTTTTTATTTTTATGTTATAAACATTAAATTATTAATTATCATTAATTAAATGTGAATTTATTGATTCTATTTGTACACAAATGGATGATGTCCATGCAACCTAAAACCTAAAGCCGTATCATGTGATATTATGAATTTATTAATGATATAATGATATATGTCAATTTTTAATAAATATCAAACTTATATTAATTTTATATTGGATTAATGTATAGTTATTATTAATTGTTAGTGTGTGAATAATATTATTTTTTTTATATTTGATATTTAATAAAAATCAATATTTATTTTGATAGTTTATGAAAATTGATACTTGTCATTATATTATATTATTGATGAATTAATGATTTTACATGATGAACTCAATTCATGAAAAATTATGTTATTCATCATGTTCTACTTGAATTGAATCAAAATTAATTAATTATAATAATTTAATCATTATTATAATCATTTTTTTAATGATAATTTGATAATTAAAATCGAAGGCATAATGATAATTATACTACAAAAACAACCAATATAAACCCCATGAAAAGGCTCGATTGCATAACATTGCAAAGCCTGAAACTCTTCATGGCTCTAGTCACCTCTCCTATGTTCAAAGCCAGACCCTATCCTTTTTCGCCTGTTCGATTCCTAAAAGCACTAAAAATATCATCTTTAGTCCTGAATTCTCCTGTTAACAGAAACCCAAAAACTTTTCACCTTAAAACCAAGTGCAAACAGCAAAGTTCAAGTCTTTTTGCATACCCAGATGAGCACAGCGGCAATGTGGCTGCCCGTCCAATAGGTGGTAATGATCGTTTGTTGCTTGAATCAGAGACGGAGGCAAATAATGATGCAATTGGCGGGAGAATTCTGTCACCTGATGTGTTGACAAAGGAAAGGAATGGGGCGTCTCTAGAAAGGAAAGGCCATCCGTTGGATATAGTTAATATTGGAATTGTTTTATCAGTGCATTTGCTTAGTTTGTTCGCTCCTTTTTATTTCACTTGGAGTGCATTTTGGGTAGGTTTTGGACTTACCGTTGCTACAGGCCTTTTCGGCATTACTCTTTCGTATCATAGAAACCTTTCTCATAAAAGTTTCAAGCTACCAAAATGGCTCGAATACCTCTTTGCATATTGTGGAGCTCAAGCTCTTCAGGTTGCTCTTTTTTCTTTCTTCCTCCTCCTTCTGATCTCATCCATTCAATTTCTACAGTTCTCTTTGATGTTACTAGTACTCTTCTGGTTTGCTGGTTACAGGGAGATCCAATTGATTGGGTGAGCACACATAGGCATCATCATCAATTTGTTGATACTGAAAAAGACCCTCATAGCCCAATTGAAGGATTCTGGCATAGCCATATGGGTTGGTTCTTCGATAACAATTCCCGTCTTGAAAGGGTACGGACCATGACTATCTTTCATCTCCTTTCATCCATGCATACGAATAGATTGTATTGCTTATTCCTGAGTTTCTCTAAATGGGAACATTGGCAGTGTGGAGGGCACAACAACGTGGCAGATTTGGAGAAGCAACCCTTTTACAAGTTTCTTCAACAAACCTACTTTCTGCATCCAATTGCTCTTGCTTATGTGCTATATGCGACAGGAGGCTTTCCCTTCCTTGTTTGGGGAATGGTGAGCGATCTTTCCTTATTTATTTTGATAACCACACACATCAAATTACATCCTATGCTTGTCGAGTACCTCCAATATTGGATAAAGAATCCAAATCTTTTCATATTTTAACAATATCATTTATTATATATTATTAAATTAGATCATCAAATTTTTTTTAAAAATAATCTATCATATTTTTAAAATAAAAAAAATTGCCTTTAAATTGATTAAATATGTCAAATTTAATCAGATTAAAAATGAAAAATATTAATATTATTTTCAATATAATTCATTAGATTTAAAATTCAAACCATCACCATCATTGTCATAGGTCACCCCCAACCATCACTGTTACCAGCCATCGTCAATCATCAACCTTCAATGACCATCAACCATCATCGAATAATTGAATTTTGTAAATATTCATGAAAATATAAAAGTATTATTCAATAATTTGCCTAATGCATTAAATCAATGTTGTGTTGATTCTTACAAACATTCCAGGGAGTGAGAACTATATTATCTTTCCACTTAACTTGGCTGGTGAGTTCAGTGAATCATATATGGGGAAACCGACCATGGAAGACCGGTGATTTGTCCACGAATAACTGGTAATTGTTTTGTCTTTCTCTCATTTATCCATGGGATATACTTTTCCTAGACCCAGTCCATGTCCTTGTACATGGACCAGACCAATCAATGCAATGCAAATATGAAAGGAAAAAAAAATTTATTGAAGGTTAAAAGTCACTCTTCCCTATTTGTCATGCATTCATTGCTTTGGTCCATGTATGAGAAGATTGATCAGCTCTAGGCAAGTCTTGTCCTTTATCCATGGAGCAGAATCGGGTTTTGAAAACTTCTCATTCTTGTCAGGTGGCTAGCGTTGCTTGCATTTGGAGAAGGGTGGCATAACAATCACCATGCATTTGAATACTCAGCCAGACATGGCCTGGAATGGTGGCAGATTGACGTGACTTGGTATGTTGTAAGGTTTCTCCAAGCCGTCGGATTGGCAACTGAGGTTAAGGTCCCCAACGAGGAACAAAAGCGAAGAATGGCATTCAGTAATCAAGACTTGCCAATTATATCAAAGGAATAAGGCAAGATTCGTTGTCAATCAATGTGTAAAACCTTGATGATAACATAGGCGCTTCTATATGGCATCGTACAACATATAATGAGGTATATGAATTTCTGTGAAAATATGAATAAGATATGGATAATTATTTATTGTTATTTCATATCTCATGTATATAACAGATGTTTTTATTAATTTGTAATGATATATTCAAATATCAACATTTATTTTTCAAGAAATGATAGATAAATATAATAATCTTGATCACTCATATTAATTTCACAAACCTTTGATCTGTTATCACTTGATATCCATGGTGGGAGATAAGTTAGACTATAGAAAGGCTAAGGGATTGCTTCCCATAACAAAATAAGAGAGTACAATTGCTAACAGGGCTAGACATGCAACGGTTAAACAAACGAAGTAAGAAGAACATATAAAGACCAGAGTTTGAATAAAGAGGGTGGGTTGGGTTGGGAAAGCATTGCCGTTGAATCAACAATTTCCTTGCAGACTGCGGGTAACTTCATTAGCGACCAATGTGAGAAGCTGCCTAACGAGGCAAAAAGCAAAACAGGGCATTCAACCTTTAAACTTGATATCAAAATTAGTTAAAAAGAATTTGATCGTCATTTAAAATCTTACTTGCTGAATTCGAATATGCTAATATCTGTTATAGGTTGAATATTAGATGAATGTACAGGAAAAAGACATCAAAATGCTTCTGTCATTTTAACCCTTCATCTCATCTTAAGGAGTAAAAATAAAAGAATTTCATGTCAATATCTTGAGCCATGAGAATAACAATTTCAGGTTCGAAAGTAATGACGTAGAAAGAAACAATTTGCTTGCAGATTGCTTTCCCAGTAGATTATGATAAACCTTTACCAAGGATATGTAATTGTTCCCCGATACATGTTTAAGTCGAAGATTCTCTAGCCAAATTTGGGGTCAAGGCATGGCTTATTACTTAGGGCAATTTCTTGATTTAGCGTTTTTGAAAGTGGAAATTCTTGATTTGGGATGGAACCGGAAATAATTCCGGATTTGGTGTGGTCAGCGGGTTGGCCGCCGATCAAACCGGCGGCCGGTTGACGTGGAGGAACGTGGCAGAATGTGGCAGAATGTGGCGGAACGTGGCGAGGGATGAGGGATTGGCCGCCATTATAACTGGCGGCCATATATTACTTTTCCAAATCCACGCGCCCATTAATCTTCCCAGCAATCCCACCCCAAGAATTTGTTAAAATGTTTTAATAAATAATAATATATTAATATAAATATATATATAATGATATGGTAATGATTAATTTAATTTTATAATATTAATAATAATAAAATGTAATGATGAAATAATGATTGAAATTATAATATATAAAAATTAGATGGAAATTTTAAAAATTAATTATTATTGGTATTAAGAATATTAGAATGAATAATATTAACATTAATTA
>CANYBF012052194.1:0-15727 GCA_948192965.1 Dalechampia spathulata
TCCTAAGCAGGCAAGCATACAAGCGTAAATGTAAGCACACAGCACGTCATGCGATTTGGCATTTGCAAGGTTGCACGTAAAATGACATATAAAGCTATATGACATTTGAGTGGCATGGCATATGCATGGCATGTGAAGTAGCGATAAAATAACATGACATATACATGACATGTGAACGTGAATGTCATATCATATGCATGATATGGCAACCTAGTATGTGAGCACATATTATGGCAAATAGCGTATTACGTTATGCGTTGATATTTTAGGGATTGTTTTAGCGTTGGGCGTATACATAGTGCATGCGTAGTGTATGCATGATACGTGGGATGAATGGCATATCATATGCATGATATATGAAATGATGGATGTCATGGCATATGCATGTCATAGCATAGTGAATGACATACATTATGCGTGGTATATGAAATGATGCGTGACATGGCATAAGCATGGCATGAATAGTAGAATGTGCTTGTGTCATGTGACATGGTATGTGAAGTGATGTATCATATGCATGGTATAATGTATGGCATACCATATGCATGGCATGTGAAAAAAAGATGTATGGCATGGTATATGCATGACATAGCATAATGTATAGCATACCATATGCATGGCATGTGAAAATGATGTATGGCATACCATATGCATGGCATGTGGGATGATGAATGGCATGGCATATGCATGTCATGGCATAGTGATGCGTATGTGAATGTGTATCCAGCATAGTATATGTGATGACATACGGTATGACATGCGTTATGGCATACGACGTGGTATAGTATATGACATGACATGGCATATATGTGTGCATGATAAGGCGTATCAATTGATTGAGCGTATTGGATTGCATATTGGCGTATTTAATATATAGCATATGTATATGCATATGAAATACAGTATATTATGGCATACGGTATATGCATGGCATGCATAGTAGTGTGTGCATGTGTCATATGACATGGCATGTGACATGATGACATAGTATATTTAGGTAAATATATGAATAAAAATACAGGCCGGTGAAAGGGATCAAGGAAATTAGGGGGATACACATGAGATAGGGGGATTATTACAGACCGAATAATAAATCCTATCCTATTACAAAAATTCATCACATACATAATTTCCCGAGGTATTAAGTAATGCCCCTTTTTCCCCTCGAATTGCATGATCCAAAATGCGCGAATGGATTAATATGCAAAATAAACAAATAAAATTCATTAGTAGCAAATGAATTTTGGATTTAATTGACTAGTCTAATGCCATTTAAAAGCACGAACCAAGAGTCCAAATCCAGCAATTATTAGGCAATAATTGTAAGAATAAACATGAGCCGGATCTAAAAATTCATTTTAATAAAAATAATTTTTGGCAAAACTATTTTATTTGATCATGGAAAAATTAATTGGGAGTGCTAACATCACTTGGAATAATTTAAAGATAGCCCCTCAACCAATTAAAATCCAATCATTTCAAAAATTGCATTTTATACGAACCAAAAATAGCATTTGATCGTTAAAATTAATTTTGAAGCCAAAATTAATTAAATGTAATTATTTTATGATGAATCCAATATATTTGAGCCACTTTAAAGCATCAAATACTACTGAAAAAATCAAAATATATCAAAATACGGTCAAAATATGATTTTTCTGAAAATTTTCCAGGGGATGTGCGCCCCACATAGACTGCGTGTGGCGCACATCAGAGGCCAATCTACAAGAAAATTAAATCTGTTAGCACAGAAATGATCTACAGATAAAAATATGCAACTTTAATGAAGACAATACTTCATTTTGAGCACGAATCGGTCTCCGGTTTAGCAAACCAAACAATTAATTAAGCAATTAATTGAAATAAATGATTTTAGAGCCTAAATCAAGTAGATCTGAACAATATTTGACAGATCCAAAACCCCAATTGCATGGAAAAGCCACTGGAGTTGTTGGAAAAATCATATCAGAAAGCGGTTCGGGCAAAAATTAGGTTTTTTTGTGAAAACCGAGACCTATGTGCGCTGCACATAGGCCAATGTGCGCCACACATAGGCTATGTGTGGCGTACATGCATGTGTAGCGCACATGGCAGAGAAAACAGAGGAAAAATTAGAAATTTTCCAGCAGAAACCCTAGATCCGACCCCAATCTAGGTATATCGGACCCGAAAATGGGTTTTTGCTTCGTGGATTTGCATCCAACACGTGAAAATAATTTTAAAATTAAAATTATCACAGATCCAGTAAATATAAGGCAGATCCAGAACACTTGAGGCATGGAGAGGCCTCAAATGTTGCTGGAATAACCAGATCGGGCGAGAAAATGGACCAAAACAGGAGAAAAATGGCATTTTTTGGAAATTTTTTAGGCTATATGCGCAGTACATGGCCTCATGTGTGCCACACATAGGCTATGTGTGGTGCACATGAGGTGATATGCGCAGCACATCCCTTATAGAATAGTGACAGAATCAAGAAAATTGAAGAAAAGAGGGAAATTTACCTTATTCCAGTAACTTTTCTTCCTTGATCTAGCTTCCTTCTGCATTTAGGGAGCCTAACTAAGCCAATTTTATCTCTAAATCCTAAGGATTTAATTAATTAAGTGTTTAATTAATTTTGGAGGAATTTTGGCAGAGTTTTACGTTGCTTCTGGAGCAAATTCTTTGGCAGAACCCCAAGCTCTATATTTATAGAGCAAAAATCGGACGTGGTAATTTTGTAATTTTTGCCTGGATTTGAAAAATTCAAAGACAATGTGCACCACACATCATGTGATGTGCGCCACACATTGCCTATGTGCGCAGCACATAGGGTGATGTGCACCGCACATCACCTTTTGACCCGTCGTATGGGGCCCACTGTGGTTGCTTCGGGACATGCACCCTAAGCCTATAAGCGTTATTCGACGTAAGGAACAACTTTTGAGAACAAATTTTTTCCCAATTCGATCCCGAGAAGGCTCCCGACCAAACGTCTTTTCTATGCAATGTGTAGTGCACATAGGGTGATGTGCACCGCACATTGCATTTTTACCATATTTGCACCGGCTCGTACGGGCAAAACCAGATGTATGCCATATTTCAACTGAAGTGCAATCGACATTCTAAGAAACTTTGCAGTTATAAGTTTTTTCAAATTCGGCCCTAAACATCGAGTTTCGACTAATGGGCCCATTTTAGGGTTTGCGACCCTATTTCGACCCAAAATGGCATTCAGTGTGCTAGAAGGTCGTGTCTCATGTAGGCATCAATAAAAGTGTGTTCTGTATGCATAGAATATTCGAAATAGGCCAAGTCGGGTGATGGGCCCGGTTTGGGTACTATTCATCTCTGTGGGCCCACAGCACAATGGGCCCAGGAGGTGGCAAATAGCATGCCAAGCACTTTGCCTTGAGTAGGGCAAAAGGGTAAATGTGTTCTATGCATACAGTACACTTAGAATAAACTACAGTGGGTAACGGGTCCCACTAATGCCTAGTGGACCCCATGATGCGGTGACCCCGGAATGTAGCACTTGCGACGCCACAAGGTAAGCCTTGCATAAGGCAGTTGCGAAACGTATTCTGTAAGTATAGAATGTACAGAATAGGCTAATAGGGGAAGCGGGTCCCAATAGTGCCTAGTGGGCCCCATAACGCGATGGTCCTGAAATGTGGCATTTGCGATACCACGGGATATGCCCTGCGTAAGGTAGCAGCGAGGTGTATTATGTAAGTACAGAATACACAGAATAGGCCAATGGGGGGAGCGGGCCCCGCTTGTATACTATTCATAGTCAATAGTGACCTAGGTTTGAAATGCCATGTTTTGCATTTTGCGAGCTTTGCCTTACGTAGGCAATGATAGGGCATGCTTTGTGTGTACAGAGCATCCAGAATAGCTAGTAAAGGTGGGGGGTCCCACCGGTGCACTATTCATGGTAAATAGTGCTAAATGCCAAAAATGTAATATTTTGTATTTCAAGTGGTTTGCCTTGCATTGGCAATAATAAAGTGTGTTCTGTATGTACAAAACACTCAGAATAAGAAAATGAGTGGTGGTGGGCTCTGCCAGGCGCCATGGTGGGCCCCACCAACTCTAATGTATTCTATACACCATAATACCCAAGGGAAGCCTACAGAGGCCTATGTGCACAATCGGCATCGATACGGGGACTAAGACCGAGCCGAATCAACAGAAGCCCGAAATTGCATGATGGTGAAAAGTCAGGGTCAATAGAAATATTTTAACAATTGAAAACCTTGTATTTTTGAAAACAATTATAATTAGTATTTTACTTTATACAATTTTATTATAGAAATTGTCATACCCTCAATTTTTAGCACGTACATTATTAATGATTTGAATGATGAAAATTACTCCCTGTACGATCAAAATTCGACGATGACTAAGAATTATGGAAAAGTGTGCATTTCAAAGCGATCGTTCATAAATAATATGATAACGATAAGAAATATTTATCGGGATAAAGGAATAATAATTAGTTAATAGTATATTAAGTCAAATACGCATAATAAATTTAAGCATATTTTATTAAGTCGATCAATTAAACACACGTAAATTAAGGTGTGATAATTTACGTATGCATGGAAATGCATACATTGAAGAAAATAAGATGAATTATATTTATTTTAGAAGTATACATAATTTAATAATTATGTAAGATTAAGGATCGTATAAATAAATTATACGTATGAATATATACATCTAAATATATATACGTATAGAAATGAATATGGTTTAATGAATAATGGACTGTATAAATATAATAAATGAGTATTATATAAATAAATAGAAATAGTAATAAAGTATTAATTAGACATGTGATTGAATGAACATTATATAGTTTAAAGTAATTATGTTATTAAAAGAAAATATGGGGATAAGATGTTAATTAAATAATGTGTATAATGATGGAATAAATAAAATGTATTATTAAGGAATGAATAAAATATTAAACATGAAATATAATATGAAAATGATTAAATAAATGGAAAAAATGAGATAAATAATGTAAATATATGAAGGTAAATAAAAAAATAAATAATTATGTGGATATTATATGAGTGGAAAGTAAGAGAAATTATATTTTAAGTTGTATAGGAGGATGTGTTAGTGGAGATTATTTTATTAGATGTATGAGTAATTGAAAAAGTTGTGTTGGAAGTGGCGTTAGTGGATGGAGAGAGAAGAATTAAATAATATAAATTATAGCTAGTGGAAAAAGATCGAGAGATTTTATTATTAAATAATGAGTATGGGAGTATAAATGGAGTATTAAAATATGTATTAGAAGTTGTTGATTGGTGGAATTTGAAAATTATACATATAAAAATACGTATTGGTGATGGCAATAATCATACGGGTGAGGGTGCATATGCTTATGTTGGAGTTGCCCTATGTATCCAACACCCTTCATATGGTTTTTACTCCTTATTTCCATCATAATATACATTTTTCTTCCTATTTTTCTCTTTGACCAAAAATTCATCCATTCATTACTCAATTCTTTTCTCTTTCTTACAACTTCTTTCTTAGTTTCTCCTTTGTTCTTCATTGTTCTTCATCTAAACCACTAAAAAAACCGTACCATCCTTCTTGTTTTCTCTTTATTCATCATGTATAACATTAAATCCATATGTATGGCATGAGTTTAAGTCCATACAACTTCATTTTCATCTCATCTTCATGGAGGCCGAAGTGTTCTTCTTCTTAGAAGTCAAAAATTGCAAGTTTTCTTCTCCTTTTTCATGAGTTTTTGAAGAAACTGAAGCTATTTCTTCAAGATGGCTGAATATTATCATGTTTTTCTTTTTCTCAAAGGGTGATCGAATCATCCTTTACATGTTCTTCAAAGTGTACATGCATATAGGTTTTTGGAGATGGGTTGAAGTATGAAGCTTAAGATTAAATGTTGGTGCTTAGAAGCTTAAGATTGAGTGTTGGTGCTTAGAAGCAAAGAAAAGAACAAGTTTTGGTTCATTTTGGTCATTTTATTTAATGGTAAGTTTAGTTTAGTGATAAATCCCCTTGATCCATGCATTTTTGTGTGATTTATTGAGAAGGCTGAATTATTTTGAGCATGAACTTGCTTTGCCCGAATTGTTTTATGTTGATACATGATGATACCGAATGGTTAGATGAGATTTTAGAGTTTTTAACTTTTGGTTTGATATTTTAGAAAATTAGTGTTGTAAAATGATGGAAAACTAATGGATTGTGGTATGTGTGTGGGTCGTGTAATGATTTTCCTTAGCATGGCCGAATATTCAAGAACAAATATGATCAAAATGGTAAATTAAAATGTTTAATTAAAGAATTGGTAAGATTCATAAGAAAATTATTTTAAAAAAATTTACTTAAGTTATATGATGGTTTAAAATGAATATTATGATTGCTTATGATTTTTTTTTAGTTAAGTGATTTAATCATAAGGAAAAAGGTTTTATTAAGATTAATGATTAAATCATATGGCTTAAGATTAATAAGGAATTATTTAAGATAAGATAAATTAAGTTAAGTTATAAAGTGAGTTAAGGTTGACTAAAGAGATTGTTATGATAATTGAGTTAAATGAATATAAGATAAGGCAAATAATTCATAAGATTGATGATTTAAATTTTATGGCTAAGAATTGATAAGGAAATTGAGATATTTTAATATGAATGAGATAAAGTATAAGGCATATTAAGTGAATATGGGCAAAAAGGGCATTTGTATATGATTAGATGGATGGAATTGATGTATACGATTATTGTGAATTTGAAGGTCCAAATGATTAATTAATTAATTAAGTGTTATTAGAAGCTTAATAGAGTGATTAAATAATGGTATAAAATGATTTTATGTTAGAACTAAGTATAATGACTTAAATGAAAGATTAAAGTGAAAGATATCTTGTTATGTACGAAAATTCATATTGAGGAGTAAAAATGGGGCTATTAATTAAGAAGGTTAAATGTTATAAGAAGTTTATGGAGATAATTTATTTATGGTATAAGTGGATTGAATTAATTTGATTTTTTATTGATTTAAAATGAAGTATTTGATGAGATAGTATACGATTTATAAATGATCATAGGATAAGATTAAAATGGATAATAAGATAAGCATGAAAAGAATTCTTTGGAATTATTATAAGTCATTTTGAAAATAGAATATAAAGAATTATATGTATAATTAAATTGGTGAATCAAAATGAAATTAAAAAGGGATAAAGGTATATAAATGATGTGGACTTTGAAAGTTATTTTTTTATTAAATAGAATATTAAATAAGTAAAATAAGTATTTATTTGAGTAGCTTAATGAGATACCTTGATTATAGAGAAATAAGATCTATATGAAAATGAATGTAAGTTACTTATAATGAAGTTGAAAATGATAATGCTATGAATAAAGACATGAGGTTTATTAAATGGAAGTATTTAATTAAATTTTAAAGGTATATGTTATTGATTTAGCAATTGCATGATTATATAATCATGATATTAAAAAAAAGAGGTCGTTAGATGAAGTTAAAATGTTATATAAGTAATTCTTATATATGATATGATAAGGTACTATAGTTATAGTTGAATCAAAGGATTGATGAATTAAAATAAGTAATATTTATGAAAATAAGGAGATTTATATTTATAGAAGGTTGAATAAGCATGATATAAGAAATTATATAATAATATTTAAGTGTTTACAATTCAGAAATGATATTTAATAAGTATTAATAGATGCTAATATATTATACTATATGGTAACAAAAGTATATAAATAATATGTCATTAAGAAGTTAATTAAATCTTATGTTCAGAACTTAAATAAATGATCAATTTATGATGTTAATTGCTTAGTAATTGATGTTATGATATCAACTGTTTCACAAAATACCAGTTTGATGTTAATATGAAATAAATTAAGAATATAGAATATATAAGTTATGGATTGAGAAATTTTATGATAATATAAAGAGTTTTTAATTAAATGATGGAAAGTTTAACAAATCTAAATAGTAAATGTAGTGGTTGAAGTTAGTATGACTGCTTAAGAAATATTATGATAAGTGAATTGAAATAAGATATGTTTTATTTAATTGATTTATATATATAGTGATGTATGTTTACAAACATGAATGATTAGTGATTAACAACGGAATTAAAATTGTTAATTAAAGGTAATTATTAATGATATTAGTTTATGATATATTGATTGGTATTTATGCTGATATCATATGATTGATAGATATGGTTATAGCTTAATTAATTTTACCATGGGAATTTTATATTGATAAATTGAATTATGATGAAGTACTTTATTATTATGATATAAGTATGATTAATGATGGCATATGTTATAATGATGGTAAAAGTATGTTGAAGCATTACTATTAATTAAAGTTATGATTATTAATTATTATTATAACATAAATTAATTGTTATGGAATTAATTTTATAACGAGGTTCTTTTTCATTATGATATAATCATATCATGATATTGATTGATTGTTGATAATTTTGGAACAAATATGAAAAGCTGTAAATGATATAATATGACATATTATGTATACAAAGTTAAAAATACAGTGATAGGATAAATTTAATTAAAGTAAATGATCATTTTATTATTTGATGAGATTTAACTTATGAGAAGAATTATGCATGGTAATTTATCATAATGCTTATATATGTTCATCATAACATAAAGCATACATATCATGTCATGAAACATTAATTGACATATTCATAATCATGACATGACATGGAGAAATAAGGAAGAAGGAAAATGAGCGAATGTGAGGAAATGATAAATGAAAAGGATACTTGGGCATTATGAAATGAATTCCTACGATAAATGAATGAGAAGGAAAATGACATGAAATGAAAAGAAAGGAAATGAATGTGTAATGGGTTCCAGTTTGTTGAACCATGGAAACGATATGAATTGAAAGACCTAGTACCAAGCACGCATATGATATGAAATGGCCCAATATATAAAAAGGGCAAATAATATGAAAGGAAATGATACAGGAAAATAAGTGGGAGAATGCACAACATGAATGCATTCTCATAGATAACATTTTTCATTCATGCATTATGAAAGTTTAATGAATGAGATGATGGAAGTGCTACGAGTGCACATGTATAAATAATATAGAAACATGATGGTTCCTTTATGGTATGTTATTCAGAGAAAGAATGCAGTTTGTGGGCATTCTTTCATAGATGATGAAATAAAATGATATGGGAAATAAAGGAAAGTACATGACAAAATGACATATATATTACATGCAACATTACATTATTATATGATGAGTTATATGAAATGATTGGAGTTTATGCTCAATAATAAAAAAAATGATCATGATGATGGAATAATGAATGCACCATAATCGTGCTTATAAGGATATGTACATTGAATAATGATATACGGCATGGCATGATGGATAATAGTACAGATATATTATTAATATATATGGATGATTCTATTTCAATAAGTATAATTATGAAATACAGTAATGGAACTTATGCTTACAAATAATAATGTTTGATGAAGGTATGATGTTATGCATTGATGTTAAATATATGTTAAATGTTGATAGAGAAAATAATTAGTATTATTAATTATGTTATGAATTGCTGATGGAAGGAATATGTGATAAAATGAAAGATGATATTTATGAACACTTGCAGGATTTTATTATATTCTAAAATGTTTATGGAAGTGATAATGTTAGTTTTGTACATGTGTTTAAGCGATTTAGATTATTATGAAAATTATTATGGAATGATGATATATAATATTAATTTTTTTTAATGATGATAACATGTTGAAAGGATATTTTACAGAAGTTATTGACATATGAATTATTTCTATAAGTAATAATGATTTACTGAAGAAATTAAAATATGATATAGACGAGTTGATGATTATAATGATTATATAATATGAACATTTTATGGAAATGTTTAAATGAAATGAAATAGTGGATATGAGTATGTGATAAATAATATGGTATACATGATTTAAGATTTTATTGCCTATAGAATTAAATGAAAAAGGTAATGTTATAGGAAAACGTATGATATGTATCATGGAAATAAATTTAATAAGGTATTCTTATAAATTACAATGATATAAATATTTTAGAGAACAAATAAAGGTTGATAAATCTGAATTGTTCAGAAAAAGTATTTTATATGATTATATTTTCTATATTATGTTTTTAAGCACCATTGAGTGAAATACTTAACAAATGGTTGGAACACATGGATCCCAAAGCACCAATACAGCAAGACTCTCTTCGAGGGCAAAGACTTGGACTAGTTTAAAGTTTCTAAATAATTGTATCAAGTAATTAAAGTAATGTTTAAGACAGTAAATGCAAATATGTAATGTGAGATTATTATTTCCGCAATTTAAAACATAGTAAGTATTTTATAAAAAAAAAATTTCACATCCTTTGTACAGTAATCAATGGCTTCCATTGTTGGTAATCATTACCTATTCTATGGCAGCATGTCGCATCGCAGAAAGGTGTGATAAAAATATCCATAATAACTTTAAAAAAATGAATAGATTGAATTTCAATTCATGTAATTATATATTCAAATTTAATTGATTAAAAGTCTTAAAATTTTAATATTAATGTTATATTATTTATTTATATTAATTTAAAAACTTTAAAAGAAGTCCAAAATAAATTATAAAATATAATAATTTTAATATTGATATTTTTTGATGAAAAAATAAATTTTTATCAATTAAATTAATAAAAGACTCATAAATTAGCAAATATATTACACTTTTCTCTTAGTTAAAAGTTGAGAAAAGTATGTTTCATCAATATATATCATTTAACTTTTATAAATCGAGTTTGAAAAGGTTAATAAAACATTAATAACGTCATATATTTCTACAACTATTAGACAATAAAAAATAATTAGTATTTATATTTGACTTTGAATATTCTTAGATATAAATTAGTTATAAAAATTTGATAATAAAAATTAATTTTAAGAAATCAAACTATTAGATAATAAAAATAACTAGTGTTTACATTTAATTTTGAATAGAATTCTTAAATAATCATATATTCAAATTTAATTGATTAATAGTACAACAATTTCAATCAAAATATTCTATATGAGTAATTCTTT
This sequence comes from Dalechampia spathulata, assembly GCA_948192965.1. Classification (NCBI taxonomy): domain Eukaryota; kingdom Viridiplantae; phylum Streptophyta; class Magnoliopsida; order Malpighiales; family Euphorbiaceae; genus Dalechampia; species Dalechampia spathulata. The sequence goes on from CANYBF012052194.1 coordinate 11,153, forward strand.
ATTATTTATTCATATTAACTTAAAAATTTAGATATACTTAAAAATAAATTATAAAATATAATAATTTTGATATTATTATTTTTTGATGGAAAAATTATCTACTAAAATTAATAAAAATTAGCTTTAAGATTCTATTTTAAATATCTTCAACTTATTTTTGTATATATGCAAATAAAATGTATTCTAAAGTATTTACTATCTTAATGATATTAATGTTTTAAATGAGATATATAATTAAGAAAAAAATTAAGTGATTAGAAGTTAAAATATAATCTTTACCCACATAATAAACATATATTTAATAAATAGTTATTTTTTATATAAACAATTTTAGTTTAGTTTTAGTATACGTTATAAGAAAAAATTAAAAATACACTATTAGAAAATAATGAAAATTAATTTTAACATATTAAAATTCTATAATTCCTTTAAATTATTAATTACTAAATGCAAGAAGTATTAATACAATTTTTGATTGACATTTATAAATATATTGTTACAAATTTAATTAAATATAATTTTTGATTAAATAATCCAGAATATTATTATTAATGTTGCATGTATGAAAATAATATTACTTTATTGTTATCCGATTAATTGGAAATAATATTTTCAATTAAAAGGATATTCATGCTAGTTAATGCTAATTGTTATGGAGAATTTTATTCCTAAAATCTTGGATATTTATCTTCATACGAAATTCTTCTAATTATTTGCACATCGATTATGATTTATTTGCATAATTATTGAATGTATTTAAAATTGATTTTTATGGAAAAGGAAGCAAAATAGAAAGATACAAGAACGATTTTTAACATTGATTTCGATTGATGCATAGAATCGTTTTAAATTTTAATTCAAGTTTAATTCTAAGAAATTTATTTTAAAAATCAATTTAAGATTAAAATAAATTTTAAATCAACAAATGAAGACTCGGTGCATCATTAAGATGAGTACCGTAATCACAGTATATTACGCACATCTACTAGAGGTGCATGTAACATCACCTTATTTTCCCAATAAGGCTAAGAGACAAAAATGGTGAAAGACAAGTCATATATATTTATGCAACAGCTTCATCAAGCAACTAACGTGATATTTATGTTCAATTTAATCTCTTCATCATGCATCAACATCTGTAAACTGTATTTAGAAATAACTTACGCAAGTGCTTTACAGAAGATTGAACCATGATGTGCAAATAACTTTGCCGTTTCTGTTTTTCCTTCTCCCTCCTAATTTGAACATGCAAGTTTTCAAATCTTATGCAGAACTGGGTACTACTTATTCAAATCAGAAATTGGTCTTTCAATCTTTTTTGGTCTTTACAAAGAATCAGACTGTTGATGCTCCAACAGGTAACTCTCTGCTAATGCAGTGTATAATGCTGCTCCAATTGGAAGAACATCTTCATCAAGAAAGAAGTGAGGTGAGTGTGCAGAATGTACTGAACCTAATTTTTCATTTCTAATTCCTATATTGAGCATGATTCCTGGAATCAGTTCCTGATAGAAAGCAAAATCCTCACCAGCCATCACTTTCTTACCTTTCCTCACATTCTCAGCACCAAGAAGAAGCTTACCAATTTTCTGAACATGGGAATTCAAGCTTTCATCATTTACAACAGCTGGATATGATGGGTATTCTTCCTCTTTCAGGTCAATAAATGCATTACATCTATGCACAGCAGCTTGGCCTTCAACAACCTGCAAAACAGTTTTTGATAGCATAAGCTCCTGAACAAAGTGGTGGCAGGAGATCTAAAGGCTTGCTGTTCTATATATACCCTCTAAAATTTGATAAATATGTATTTGTTTCCTCTACTTTTCAAAACCCTGATTTTGTTTCTTTGGAATTTTAATTATTATCACTGAAAAATCTCAGACCAGGAAATTCATTTCCAAGTACATTCAGCTCATTCTAGTCGCAGTAATCAAACAACAGCAGGCACACGATGTCTTGCTGCTTATAGATGACAATGGAAGGCTTGGAAAGTGGTCACATGCAACTCTCTTCTAGCTATAGTTTCAATGAATGGGAATGTGCTCACGAGAAAAGCTACATTTGATGGAATCTGGTATGAGGATGAAGGGATTCATATGATTTCCATTGTTTGAAAGAAGAAAATGTCAGAGATTAAATTTACCTCTTTCAGCCGCCGCTTGAGTCCATGCAGACCCTCTGTTGTAAGACTCCTCAAAGTGCCCCCAAATTCAACATAAGATGGAATAACATTCAAGGCAGACCCTCCTCTGATGTAAGTAACTGAAAGCACCTACAGTAGAAAAACAGCAGGGGCATTAAGATTTACTGTATATCTACAAGTTGAAAGGTAGCATGTTAGAACAACTTGTGCAGACCACATAACGTTAAGAAAGCATATCTGAGCTCAACTGCAAAAATTGAAAAGAGACCGTTAATGAGGCCATACATCGCTCTTGAGAGGATCAAGTTCCCTTGAAATTAGCTGTTGCAATGCCAGAACCGTAAATGAGGCAGCAAGTATTGGATCCACACTAGCATGAGGAACTGCAGCATGGCCACCCTTGCCTTCAAGTTTAGCAACGAAGAAGCACACAGCCGCTGAAACTGACCCTGAAAGCGATGATATAGTTCCAGTGGGTGATTCAGGATCAATGTGCATTGCAAAAATTGCCTCCGCATCACCTAATGCACCCTCTCTTATCATATGAGATGCTCCAGCGCTTCCCTCTTCAGCTGGCTGGAAAAGAAGTCTCACACTTCCCTTCAAAAAGAGCATACCGAGAAAAAAACATCAATTTATCTGACAAACTGCAAAAAACCATGCAACGCCATGAAAGAGAACCAAAGGGAAGAAGGAAAGAAGCAACCTTGACACTTCCATTTTTTCCCCTCATGGCTACATACTGAATGTGATAAAGACCACAGTTTCTTTGATCATTTTCAAAACAATCACAATTGCTTCTCAAGTAAAGATAACCAAGGGAAATTCACTGACTTTAGAGCCTATATCGAGTTCATGAATGAAATCAAACAAGAAATAGCCAATTCATATGATTCATGTTGCCTATTTCCAACCAAGGGAACTAAAATTTAGCAAGAAAAATCATGGCTTCTCCCTTCTTTAATAATTCCATCTAAAGAGCAACTTGAATGGAAGCTCTCTTACTTCAAACGGCATCCTTTCAAGTCATATTTATTTGTTGTAAAGCTAGTCCAGAAAACCCATATGCAATCTTCTGAAAATTGACAATCACAAACTCCAGTTTCAAATAGATCAAAAAGGACATCAAATTGGTTTTAGATAAACATGATATTAACTGACCTTGAGATTGTGTTTACGCTGATTAAGCAACTTAGCAGCTCCAAGCAGCATAGTGGTGTGAGCATCATGTCCACATCCGTGCATTTTACCCTCAATTTTGCTCTTATGTTCCCACTCAACCAGCTCCTACAAAATCAAATCCAATGATAATCAATCAAGCAAGCAGTTAACTGGAAAAAAAAACAAATAGAACAATACGCAGGAAATTACAGACAGTTATAGGAAGAGCATCCATGTCTGCTCGAAGAGCTACAGCAGGGCCAGAAGCAGAGCCAATTTGAGCAACAATGCCAGTTTTAGCAACTGGGTACTGATAAGGGATGCCAAGTTTATCAAGTTCAGCTCGAATAAGAGCACTGGTGTTGTGTTCTTCGAATCTGAGTTCCGGGTTTTCATGGATTTTTCTTCTGATGGATACTAACCAATCTTTATCTTGTTTGGCTGAGCTTAAAATCTCTTTCATGAAACTGCCATGACTTCCATTAATGGAAACAAGAAGGAGAAGGGAAGCGCCTAATATTTGAAACGAGAAAAGATGGATCATCATCTGTAGTTCCGGACTTTCCGATTAGCCTAACCAATGGTAATTATGAAAAACACAGATGAAGTGGTCAAAATTTATCATTATTTTTTAAGAGCAAAGGAAAGTCAAAATTGAAATGCATTTCTAGATAAGAAATTAGACTAAATCCATAGAAATAAAAGGATCCAAAATGCCTAGATAATAGTGGAGCTGTCATGGTATAAAAAACAGGGTAGTTGGGGGGTAGGTGGAGTAGAAATCATAAATTTGGATTATTCCAAGTTTTATTTCAAATAAATATAAATAAACCTATATTAAATTTATAAAGACTTATTTTATAAATTCTTTCAAGAAATTTCCTATTTTTAAAATCTTTTTATAATTTTAGATAGATTAGAAAATATTCTATAAATTAGTTTTTTCTTTATTTTCTACAAGTATTTATTTGAATTAAGTATTTTGTATTACAGATTTAATATTATTAAATTAATTTTTTCTTTGAAGTTAAAAATTTTATAAAATATCTTTGTGGAATTTGAACAACTGAAATTCTTTTATTGATTTTTAACCTTTTTAATTTTCTAATTTTATGTAATGAAATTTAATCTAAAATGATTTCTATCCTTTTTCTTTTTATTCCGTGGAATAAAATACAGCAATAAAATTTAACAATTTAAATTTTATTTATCCTAATAAATAACTCTAACTTCATTTTTCTAGTAATTTATCAAATTTCAAATATATA
>CANYBF012052464.1:0-11143 GCA_948192965.1 Dalechampia spathulata
ATATAACCATGTAATAACCAATCAATAAACTTAGTTTAATTTAGATATATCATAAACATTCTTATTTCAACATCCACTTCACATATATAACCGTATATAACATACACCTTTGAACTTCACTTAATTACCATTTAATAAACCACATATCTTTAACTTATTTATTTAATATCAATTTCAATCTTATAATAAAATCACTTAAATCCATATGTCATTGTCCATACCATTATCCCTTTCATTTTACTTTGGTCTACCATCATAAATATCCAATAATTCTTTATATTCATTATTAAAAATGACTCAAATTATTCTCATGCTTATTTCATTATCCACTTAAATCTTAGTCTGTGGTCAATATTAAACTATATACTATCTTATTCCTTTATCTCATTTCAACCAATAAATGTCATATCTATTCAATTCACTTAATACCATTCATAAATCATTTCAATAATCTTCTAATAACATTATTTTTACTTAATTTATAGCTCCATGAAAAACCATAACTTTAAATTGCTGCAACTTATAATATATCTCATCTTAAGCTTCCATTTCAATCATAATACTTAAATCTTACTTAACATTATCTCATACCATCCATTAATTACTTCTTTAAGCTTCTAATAACACTTAATTTACTTAATTAAATCAATAAATTAACCTCTTATGTTCATCATGGTCGTATGCTTCCAAATTCCTCACTTATATCATATTAAATGTCCCTTTTATCCTTATTCAATTATTATGCCCATACCTTATCTTATCATTTTGAAATATCATTATTTTCCTCTTTATTTTAAGTCATATAAATAAATTTTCAACTATAAACATTATTTGCCTTATCCCTTAATCATTTAACTCAATTATCATATGCAACTCCATTAATTAATCTTAAATTATCATCTATCTTAAGTTAACTTATCTTATCTTAATTAATTACTCATTAATCTTTCTAATCCTTTAATCATGCATTAAACTTACCATTTTGATAGCTTTACTTTCTGATGTGTTTGGCCATGCATGATAGATCATAAAACAACCCACACATACACTACAATCTACTAGTTTAATCTATATTTACATCACTAATCAACTAAACCATCAAACTAAAAGCTAAAAACTACTAAATACTCATCTAACCATTCAACCATAATAAGAATGAACCCAAATAATTTGACCAAGACAATAACATACCCAAAAACATATGGTTCTAGTGAATATAGCATCAAACCAAGCTCACTTTAAGGTAAATATTACTGAAAAGAACTAAAACTTAATCCTTTCTTTGTCTTTTTCATAGATCTTCTTACCAATACTTTATCCTAAGCTTTAAACTTCTATTCATCACTAGAAACCCACATGCATGTATGTTAGACATAAAATCCAACAAGAAAATTAAGGTTAAACATAAAATAAGTTACGGTTTTTGTAAGGAAACTTATAAATTTAATGGATATGACCTTACACTTTAAAGAACCTTAAGAGAATGGTTTGGTCACTTCAAGAAAAGAAAGATTTGAAAATTTTTTCAGCCAAACCCTGTATAATATAGCAAGATCTAGCTTGAAACTTGAAAACCAAAGCCAAAAGAAGAAGAATAAGATGCAACTTTTGGTTTCCTTCAAAGAATACTTCGGCTTCTTTGCAAAACTAGGAAAAATGACAATGTTTTGACTTGAAGTTACACCAAACATATCGATCTTGTATTTCTCATGAAGTTTTAAAGCAAAAATGAAGATTGAATGAAGAATATTTCAGCTTCTTTGAAGAAGAAAAGAAAACTATAGGAACAAAGAGAGAAAAGTGAAGAAAGAAAAGAGAAAAGAGTGTATAGTTTCAGTCACTTAGGTATAGGATAACAAATGGGTGATTTATTTTATTAAAGAGGAGATTATTAAGCAATAAGGTGATAGAACCATAGGGCATACTCCAAATACACTTAATTACACTAAAATCCAACCTTATACATACATATACGTATAATTGCATGTATAAATTTCTAATTCCACCAATCAACATTCATTTTATGTATTTAATACTCTATACATACCCCAATACATCTTATTTTATAATAAACATCCTCCATCTTTTTCTACTAACTCCAAAAATATGAATATTTTAATTTCTCTCTCTATCCACTAACACAATTTCCTACACCACTAACATAATTTCCAATCCCATTTCAATTTAATATACTAATTCAAATCTACTTTAACTTATTCTATTTTCAATCATATATTCATCTATTTATCTATTTACATAACATTAATCTATTTATCACTTATTTATGACATCATCTTACCACTTAATGATATCATCATGACATCATTAATAAAAATTCTAATTATATTTTTCTAATATTTACATATTATTATATACTTTTACTCATACATTATTAATGCATAATTACTCATTTTTTAATACATTAGAACCTTAATCATACTTACATGCATCATGCTTACATCATCATTACAAATCATGCTTACATCATCATTGCTCAATTATGATATCATAATTAATTCCAAATTTATTATACTATCTTTCCTGTATTATTTAACTTAAGTTAAAACAATCATCTTAAACATACTTAATTAATCATATCAAGTGTTCTTAATATCAAAATCATCAATTAATCATCGTTCAGTGGATCCGTTTAGTGGTTTCATCAAAATTTCTCATTTCAACTTCAAAGCATGAAACCCTTATCATGTCATATAACATCCATCATTAGCATAATTTCATGCCAATTTCACACTTATAACATATAAAACAAGACATATTAATCAATTCATGAATGCAAAGTGGGTGCTCGATTTAGGATGTAACACATTATGATCTTATTATATCTTTCTCATGAGTGATGTTTATGTTATACGAGGAGCTCATTATTCTCCAAACCGAGATTGTGATACTATCGATGCTAATATGTTAAAGCTTATAATGATCATGAACATATTCTTTCTAAGATTCAAGGGTTGGCTTATGTAGGGATTATCTTATATGAGCACCACATAAATTTATTAAAGAGGCCATGAACTAAACTCATGACACATATGACATGTTTTTTTTCTTTATAGCCTTAATAATAGCAAAAATGATTGAATTATTAAAATTAATATTTATCGTACATGTGAAACTTTTAACAGAAAAATAATATTGAATTATTACAATGAATATGATTTTTATTAATGATAAGGAAAAGTTTCAAAAAGATTTGTAAAATACTATTGTAGTTGCTCTTCATTTTTAATTTATATCTCAATCAAATCTTTTTTCATCATACAAAGAAATTTGATGTATAGTACAAGCACATGCCAATATTAACTAAAAGATGCTTATTTTCATATAAGAATTAAGGTTGTGTAATGTATTATCAATCTCTATCAAATGTACAAGAGATTTTTTTGAACTTTAATCATAGATGATATTTGATAAAATTAAATATTAAATATTAAAAAATTAAGTATTAAATAAGATAAATATTAAAATTTTTAAAAGCTGAATATATAAGTCATTTGATAAATTTAATTGTAATTTTATATATTTAATGTTCAATATGATTTTAAATTTTCATTATTATATTGATTAATGATATAAAAGTACTTTTCTAAACCAAATTTTTGAAATATAAAAAATTTAACATATTAACTTTGTTGGACCTTGGGGGTTCTTGATTTTAGTTTTGATGTTAACAAATAATATTTTATGAAAATTATTGAAGTTTTGAGTGTTTTTAAGTTTGGTACGGGCGTACAGGAACACGTCTGGGTGTACCAGTTTTGGTACGGGCATACCAATGGGTGGTACGGTCGTACCAGAGCTCTCAGGAATTTTGTTTGTCAATGTTTTTGGTACGGTACAGGTGTACAAAAAGTAGTACGGGCATACCGTTTATAAACCCTAAACCCTAAGCTGTACGGGCGTGCAAAGAGGCCATACGGAGTGGAAAAATGTCCAGAAAGTTTGATACGGGCGTACCACTTTATGGTACGGCCGTATGCGATGTTTTGATATCATTTTGGAGACGTTTTTTAGGTGCCGTACGGGCGTACGGGGAGGCGTACAGCCGTACGGGTCAAAATATATATTTTTCAGCATTTTTAAAAAAGTTGTATAACAGCTCTATTTTGCATTTAATGAATCCGCAACGGTCATATAAGCTTAGAGTAGCTTATATAAGTATAGATTAACCTTATTAAAGGTAAGAAATCAATCTACAAACATTATTTTCTTTGTTAAATACATTTTGATGTATTCTTGAAGTATTTTCTTGATTTCTTGAGTAAGGTTTATGTGAGCCTTGGGAAACACTTGTTGTAAGGGTTTAAGTATGAGCTTTGGAAAAACACTTGGGATTGAATTCTTGTTGAAGAATTCTTTGTTGTATTTGTGTATTGTATTAGTGGAAACTTAAGTTGTTTGATTGGGTAAGTGGATGTAGGCATTTGTTGGCCGAACCACTCTAAAATTCTTGTATCCATTTCTCACTCTCTTTAACTCTTTTGATTCTTGTGTTGTCATCCAAATCTTGGGATTTCAAACTTTAAAAAATAAATCAAAATGTTTAACATAATATTTAAAGCACTTTTAACATATATGAAGAAATTAAGTTGATTTAAATTGTATTATCAAATCTAACTTAAAATGAATCAATGTATAAAATACTAATTTAAAAATCATAAATTAGATCATTAAATATCCCTCAACTAATAAACTTGAAGAAAGGATATTAATTATTAAGAATAATATATTTAAATTTATTTTTGTTTATTTGATGGAAGCTCATATCATTTAAGATAGAATTTTTTTGATATATTATATTTATAATATGATGAGTCGCATAGTAAACATTAATTATACGAAAAAATCATGTTAGAAAGAAACACCATATTTTTTATTTTTCAAATTTATTTCATATTTCAAAACATATCAAATAATTATGTGACAATATTTGAGAATTTTATGTGTAAAGTGATATATTTTCAAAATCTCACAAGAAAATGTTTAATGCATAATTATTATTTCTACTCTGTCTTCTTCATTAATTATTTTTATAAGAAAATCAAGAGCTTCTTAAAATAAACTTATTAATTTTTATTAATTCAAGATTTTAATTTGTTTTATTTTTTCAGTTCATATAGCTAATTGAATTTAATATGATTTATTAAAATAACATTTATTATAACTCTTCATTTGCTACCTTAATTTTATTTAGCAAACTCAAAATATTGAAAATTGAAAAGCTATATATGTATCTAAACATAACGTCAAATATGCATTTGCATATATATCTAAAAATAAAATAAACAGTATAAAATAATTAGAAGTGTTTTTATCAATTGAACATCCATTATAATCATTTTAATGCTTCATGTTTGTACTAATCATATTAAAATTATACAATAAAATATCTATACTTTAATTATATTTTTGTTATTTATTTTATTTATTAAAAGTGTACAAAATAATTATGTTGCCATGAGCGAGTCACTAGTGTATGATATAAACATGCCAGAAAGTTATGCTGTTGAAAATCATATTTTCATTGATAAAACTATGAGATATAATAATAATAATAATAATAATAATAATAATAGAGATATCATAATAATAATAATAATAATTATTATTATTTATTATCAGCAGCTGATGATGATGATGATATTTTAAGTAATTCAGATAATATTGGTTGAAAAACGGAAAAACAACGTTGACCCACGCCATCAGAAGCAAACAAAACGACAAATATTGTTTTGGTAGGAATTAACATATCCTTGTCGACATGAGGGCCTTAGCCAAAATAAAAAAATAAAAAGGAAAATCCTTATCACTAGGCTAGGCTGCCTAGTGCCTGGCAGAGTTTCGGTCACGTGTAATCATACATAGAATGGCACACGCTTAAAATCAATCAGATCCGTTGATGTAAACTCTGCCACCCCGTTTGACTTTTTACCCTCCAAGTCGTTATCCGGAAACCAGGTCAAGTGGCGGGCCCACCACTAGCCGCCCGTCCAAATATATACTTATTTATTTATTCAACCATTCTAAGTATAGCGGCTGATTAGCCGCGTAGATTTTGGTAATTGGCCAACGCCCCAGCAATGACTCGCTCAGTATCAATTTGCTAACTAAAATATCATTTAAGTTTTCTCTTAGTTAAATGTAATATCTAATTAAAAATGTTAAAACTCTCTCTGATATATTAATAAATCTTAATCCATACATAAACTCTAGTTATTATTAAATTACATCATTATTATTATCATTATTATTTATAAATGAATAGTATTAATTATCATGATTTATTATTATAGATATAGATAATTATTATTTATCATTACTCTCAACAACCAATATCACAAATTATACTATAATTATTATCACATTTTCATCATCAATTATAAAGGAAATTGTATATTATTATATACTTAATATATATAACAATATATATTACATAGATAAGATAAACAAAATAATATAATGTAACATCATATATAATATATTGACATAAGATTTTAAAAAATCACTTTATATAAAATTTATATATATCATATTGATGTAAAATTTCATATATAAATTATATATATCAAAGATTATGAAATTAAAATCAAATAATACATGTAATTATCATAAACTATATAAGCCATATAAACTCAAAGAAAATAGGTGTATATATATATATTAAAAAGGTTTAATACATTTACAGCCTCGTTAATTTATAATAATTTTTTATTTTAACATTTCAATGGTTATGTTTACTATTTTTGACAATTTAACTTATTTAAAATATAACATATAAACATCTTCAAATAAGCTTAATACATGTTCAATCCTGTACAATATTCACAATTTTCATTTCGATAATTGATTTTCAAGTTTTACAAGTTTCACACTTCAACTTGCTTAAAACATAATATGTAGATACCTTTTTATGCTAACTAATAAGTGTATGCATTACACGCATGCTTGAAATTATCCAAAAATAAATATAACTTTTCAGTTTGCCTTGTATTTATCATGATATTTTCAATTTGACATTTGAATTTTAACTTTTATATTTAGACACTTTGAATTATTTAATATATAACATATAAATATTTTTAATTTTAAAAAATTAATAAGTTTATTTATTTTTTTCATTTTTAAAAATTGCGAAAACTAGAATTTTAAATTAATAATTAAATATGTATTTATGCAAGTATAGAATATGTAAATTATATTTTTATTGTCAATGAGTCTCATTAAAACAAGCATAAATTTAAATTTCATGATATTAAAATATTTATTAATAAAAAATAAAAAATTTTAATCAAGAGGTAGATTGATAAAATTTGACAAATATAGAGGATCAAATGAAAATTCTTGATTGATTAAAGTGATAAATTGATTTAAAAAATTAAACTTTATTGGTGCACGTGCTACGTGCATCTTAAACAAAAATGAAAATATATTTAAAGGTATCTATATGTTTTATTTTAAGTAAGTTGAGGTATCAAAATGATAAGTATGAAAAGTTGAGATATCAAAATGAAAAATTATAACACAATTTAGAGTTTGAAAGTGTCTATATGTTATATTTTTAAGTAAGCTAAGGCATCAAAATGACAAATATGAATGTTAAGATGTCAAAATGAAAATTTGTCACAAGTTGAAGGGTTTACACATGGGTTATGCCTACTAAAAATAAACAAATACCTAATAAAGATTTAACATATATCCAACTAAAGCTATATTACTTTATTTATTTACCTTGTCTAAGTACTATTTATTTTTTCTAATAGATTGGTCCTCGATTAACATGGACATAATCTTAAATTTTATTACTGTAAGTGGCTTCATTATTAGAAAATCTAACCTTCACATAATGTACTGCCACCTTATGTATAGCCTTGATTATTATTTAAGTTCTAAGGCATTGTTTATTGTGTCACTTTGTTAATATTGATTAGTAGCTATAAAAGGGGTTTATGGTTTATGTTTGTATTAAGTTGATATATTTTATTTACATGATTAAGATTAACACAAACACAATCCCATTTATTAAATGAGATACACTTTCTTAACAATAACATGACATGAAAATTAGACAAGTTACATGGATACAACCCATATAACCTTTTTTATATGTAAAATATTATTAAATAATAGAAGAAATTTCTTGCAAAAATAAATAAGAGAAGTCTTAACATAAATATTGAAATTATGCTTATATTAATTATCAGACATGAAAGAATTTATTTGTATACATAAAGGCATACAAGGATGGCAAACTCAATATGGATGTAAATGAGATTGCTATTCAACATGAATTTTAATTGGTTTGTAACATATAATATCATTAAGAATTTGCTTAGTGCTAGGTTTCCTTTTAAAAGAGCTATTGTAGGTTCAAAGACTAAGAAGGATTAACATTCATGTTAAACATGGATTTTAGAGAACCATACTATCATGATCTCATCAAGTTGTTTCAATGATTATTATTGGTTTTGACAACTTCAAAGGCTATATATAATTACCTCAAAATTAGTGCTAATAATTCTAAATTAATAATTATGACTAATTAAATTAACATATACAAAGATAAAAATCAGTCACGCTTTCTTAGCATTCAAAACTCTCATAAAAATTATGACCTTTTCCTGTCTCAACCAAAGTATTTATGTGATTTACTTAATCAAGTAAATATGATTATGATAAATGGTTGTCTCACATTGATGGGTACTCATAATATCCTTTCTAGACATGTAGGCAATGATTTCAAAAGTTCATAAGTATATCACCAACTTATTAGGTCTTTGCAATATTTAACATATAACATGTCTAATGTTTAGTTTTTGGTTAACAAACTATGTCAATTTTTGCATCAATTGAAGGTTGAATATTGGGTCACAATGAAATAATTATTGTGTTACTTATCTTATACAGTTGATTATGGTCTTTAGTTCCTTCAAGATTCCTTTTTACACCTTGTTACTTAAATAGTGATTAGGGTGGCTACGTTAATGATATACAATCTATAGGAGGATATGTACTTTATCTTAGTAAATTATTGATCTTCTAGGCCATGAAGAAACAACCAACTATATGTAGATCATCTATAAAGAGTGAGTACAAATATTTACTAAATACAACTGCTGAAATTATAAGGATACATTCGTTATTAATTGAAATTGGGTCTTTGCCATCTTCCTCCCCTATCATGCATTATGATAATATTAAGATAATTTATCTCAGTTTTAATCTTGTGTTTCATGCTTGAATAAAACACATAACACTTAATTACCATTTTGTTCATGAATAGATTTAAAATGGCTTTCTTAAAGTTCATCATATTGCTTCTAATGAACAAACTATTGATATTATGATAAAGTCGTTAGGTTACAAGTTATTCAAGCACTATTGCAACAAGCTTGTCATTAGCTCAACTAATGCCTCGCTTAGATAGGTGTTAGGTTGTTAGCTCTTTGAACTTATCTAGTTAGTTGCACTTATCTTTAACATATATTATGTTTATCTCTCTAATGTACAAAGTTTTTATATATCATCGTAAGCATCAATGTAAATATATAAGAAAAATCTAATATAATATACAATAGTTTATACAATTCATCTAATTCAACAAAAGTAAGCATATTGAAGTTTTTAATGAATTAAACTACTAAAATTTGAGAGGCAAAGGTTTTATGCATAATTGGGGAATAAGATATTTCTTTTAAATGAGTTTTTATATGATTAATTATGGTTTATATAAGTTTATATGATGTCAAATGGGAGGGTATACATATTATAAGTATATAAAATTTTATTGATTTATTATATTTATAAATGGTTTAAATTTATAATGGACTATAATTGATATAATGTTATTAAGTCATGATGAGAAAATGATTGGACCACAATGTTCATTTAATATATGATAAAAATGATTAATATGAATGAACACGGATTACTACCTCTTAAAAGATAGATATTGATTACTACGAATATTACTCCCTATTAGACATTAAGATAATATGCACATTATAAAGTTGAGCTCTATTTATCATAATGTATACTATGAAAAAGATCATTTATTTTAGCAAGTCTTATAATGGATAAGTAAAATGGTTTGCAAAAGACTTAATAATCCTATAAAATAATGTTTGAAAAGGAAATGAAATTAAAGTAAGCAATCAAATTTTATGTGGATTGCATTACAAACGGATTATGTTTATAATTGAGATGAGCTTTATAATATTAACAAGTGTGAATTATTTTAATTTATATAGTTTAGCATATAATTATACTTAAGGTTAGTTTTGTAATTGACTATTGAAGGTAAAGAAAAAGATAAAGGAAAAAAGGCTTAAAATGAGTAGATTTTAATGTATCGATAAAAGCAAGTTATATTATAGTATTTATTTTAATGTATTTGTTCTTAAATTTGATGTAGATGATGTATATGCATTTTCCAATAGTTTAAGATATATAAATATTGAATAGTATTGATAGTTTATATTTGTAAAAGTAAAAGTAACATGAGTTCTTATAAAAGTAGTTTTAATTAATTAGTGTACAACTCAACTCTTTAGTTCCTCATTATGTTATGGATACATTATAGTGTCACTTGAGTATTGTTTTATATTATTATTTTAATGAAAAACTCTATAATGACTATAATTACAACAATAATAAAATTTTCGATATGGTATGTTTTTAATATCAAATGTATAAGGTTTTATACAGAATATGTTGATCGAGTGTCAAAGTGTCATGTTTTATGCTCACAAAGCACCCTTTTTAGCATTATTTATTTGTTAAAACAGTTGACTTGCGTACATTTTGTATTTTACAGGTCAAAAATGATGAGTTTTGGAAAACATGCTTAAATGGGAAGTTTTAGAGCTTATTTGGATTTTAGAGTTTCGGGACAACGCTTGCGGGCATAAGATGGGGTGAAACGACCTGTCAGCAGTGCGTTTTGGGAAGAAGAAGTTGAGTCGAACTCAAACTCCTGCGAGTGTCGCACCCTAATTTTGGATCGGTCGGATTGATTGGGATGAATCGAGCCTATCTCCTCGTCGTTTTGCCCTCACGGGCATCTCGGTTCATCCCGGTGCAGTTCAGGATTCGAATTAGGGTTGCTAGTAGGGCTTTTTGGTCATTT
>CANYBF012052465.1:0-25316 GCA_948192965.1 Dalechampia spathulata
GAGAAATGCAATGAATGGATGGATTCCTTCATTCATCGTAATGAAACCATCCAGCAACTGGAGGTAACAAAACCTCCTTGTTGTGGAGCTGGCCGACGATTGGGCCCCGAAACATTTGGTTTGGAAGGAATGCTTTCACAAACGGTAGAAAGAGACCATGTTCTATACTCACCTAGATAGACAACCAGTCTTCACTTTCTTTTGGGCTTTCGTCTAAACTATAGGGCTACAGGATGAGGTTATTCAAGTAAGCTCTCTGACTACCTTTAGTCAAAAGACGTACTTGCACTGGGAAGGGCTTTTATGCGGACCAAAGCTGAGAGCAAAACAGGATAAAAAGCTTCCCTCAATTCATCAAAAAAACTGAGGTTGATTAAGAGCATGCCTAACTGAGATATTCTGATCAAAGCCATCAATATAAGGAAAACCCTCATCAGTGTTCAAAAATGGAATCTAATCCCTTCAACCAATCGAGTCGACCCCGGAGAGCAGCTTTTGCTAAGACTCGAGCGGTTTCTTGAAAACTCGCTTCAGATATAAAACTTTTTGAGTATTGAGAGATGCTCTTGTTATTCCCAATAAAAGGGCTCGGTAACAAACCGCTTCTTCCAACGCACGCCCCCGCTCGCAACAATCCAATTAGTTCTCCGGGTGAAAAACATTCGACATTCCATCTTCTGAAACCAAGACCTTTGATGTTATTTGACGTACAATAATTTCTATATGCCTATTATGGATCTGCACCCCCTGGGACTAATACAAGCTCGAACTAGGTTGGGTTGGGCCATGTTTCCCGTTTATGCTGCCTCTTTCCTTAAACCTCTGCCTTAGACTTAGTGTTTCTTGCCTTGCTTTATTCCAGGTAAGCTTTCATAGTAGAACCTCTGCCTTGTTTTTGTATCGGCAAAAGTTGAATTTCCTTTGGCTTGAGGTGGAAAAATCTCTTAGCCCTTAGATCTCGTACGCTTTCCATTCCCATCGGGAGTACCAAAACAATAGATTGAATCCCTAGCCTAGCTATCCGACTATCCATACCCTATTTCTTTCCATTGCTATTCATCAACATTCTTAGGGACCATTAGAAACGGAGTTTGCGGAGCTTTCTCTCCTAATAAAAAGGGGGAAGGGTCCAGAGACCTAACTTTTGGACATTTATCCCTTCACCTGCATGTAGGTAAGGAAAGAGCTAACTAAGTCCTACTCCTTCCTTTCTCCATGTGGAATCAGTCCCTGCTCTTGCCTCTTCCCTTGACTTGCCTTAGGAAGTCTATCCCCAGTACCACTTTAAAGTCATCCATGGTGGCTAGGGTCAGGTCTACCTTGCCCTTCCAATCACCCATGTGTAGCTCCACCGCACGAGCCAGACCTTGTACTTTCATTTCAAAGCTTAATGCTTTCATCTTATGTCACAGGTGTCGCAGTCAAGCAATGCGGGAGAGAAGGACTTTCTCAGCCTGTTTCATCAACCCAGGAAAGTCTTGAGGGCAGAAGTCAACAACAAGTAAGTAGTCTATATTTTAACGGTCTTCCTTTCTGAAACAGGTATGGCCTTTTCTTTTGGGACGAGACTGTCCTTCTTCGCCTACTTTTTTTGGATTGAGGTCAGGAACGGTAGAAGAAGAAGTGAAGCAAGCTGCATTAAGCGGTAAGGGAAGCCAGCGAGTGTAAGACTTTGAACGAGTAAGAGCTAGTCAGTTTATTGGTTAAGAGATTGTATACGAATCGGTTTCATTTCCTTTTTGAGTTAGTTTACCTGCCATATTGGAAGTTTTAGCCAGTTCGTATTTTAGTTAAGCAGCAGGCCTCGTTGGAACAGTTATCTAATCAAAGTCAACCAAAGCACCTAGTCTTCTTATCTCTACTCGCCTTCCATTCCTTCTCCATCCCTTAGAGCCCGCTCCATTGGTAATCCCCTCCTCTCTTAATGAAAGATCCCTCGGAGTTCCCCTCTATAGGTTCTCATACTCAGGTAATGGAAGCTCCATAGGTCTAGCCTGACAGACTGAATACCTTACCTTCTGGGCCTGCGCTTACCTTTAATGAGACTATCCCTACGTGGAACCTTTCATTTTCTAGTCGTCTTTTGTATGACTGTACTAATAGATTCAAAAGATGAACTCATTAAGTAAGAGTAAGAATAAAGAAGATTGAATAGGGAAGACCCCAATCGCAGGGAAGGCAGAAACTTCCACTCCCCCTGAAGTGAGCCAGGCGTTTTGTTCTTACGCCCATTCACTTTCTTCCAAAGACTCTGGTTTTCAGGCAACTCGAGCTGATGATAGAACGGACTTCTCTAAGGGCAGCACTCCCAAAGGAGGAAAAGGGCTCAAAGGTGATCATCGACGGACACTTTCTTTTCAGTCTCGCTATCAATCTGCCCTGCCCGCTTAATCTTTTTGTTGAGCTTGATTGATGAAGCCATGAACCTGAAGGAGATACCCGACTTCTTTGGCTTTCGTTTAGCAGCATCTCAATCGACTCTATTTTCATATCGTTCTGTTACGGCCGAGTCATGAAAGTAAGAATCGGAGCTCAAGGCCATAGAGCTCCTACTAGGCCAATAACTGGTTGAGTTCAGAGAAAGGGACTTGGAAAGAGAACAATCCTTTCTTTGGTTCCAGCGGTTCAAACTCGATAGAGCAGTCGCTAGCGAGTCCCGTCCCAAGCGAATGAAGGAAGCTTTTTAAGCCATTTGCGCATTAAGGGGAGTGGAGCCGTGGTGGATAAGGCGCTAACAATCTCTGGTTCTTATCAGTGCTTCGATGGCGATCCAGAGGGTCGAATACGAAGGCTTGCATCTTATATGCTTTTGAGTGTGGGGAATATGGCCACCGGATAGAGCTTTGTCCGAAGCTTAACACTTTTCTTTTCCTTCCGATCTTTCGAATGCCCCATCGGGCCTTTAACATAGAGGGGAAATCGTGTGTGCCTGTTATAAGGACACCTTTTTCCATGTCTTTCTCCGATCCGGAGGCGCTCGGGAAAACAACCTCAGGACGCGGATTCTCAAAGCGAGTATCCAATCCCGGGTAAAGAAATCCGGAAATAAAATGACCAAAGTGGTAATCTTAGAACTTCGATAGAGGCACTCACTCTAAGTCAAAGGGTAAACTCCTCTAATAAAAGGCATGGATTCGGAAGTACTAAGGACTAAGGTTTCCACAGTTTCAAATTCGCATGAATTCCACTCTTCCTATTCCTAGCCTAGCAGAGAGGAAGCTACCCCCATTCGTTCCCTGGGTGATGGAGAAAATGTTCGGATGTTCACAAGTTTTCACCGTAAATCAAGCTCCCCCGGGGATAGGAAAACTAGCAGGAAGAATATTACGCTTCAAGAGAAGTGGAACTAAAGCTTACAGACTGATTTTCTGACCCGGATGAGGATTCTACAGAAGATGATGTAAAAGACTCAACGCTTCCTCCCCTTTCAGAAAGACTGTCCTACCCGAGGGGTAGCAAAGCTAGCTCTGGGGGCTCAGAGAAAAGTCTACTTGCATTTGTTAAGCATGTGAAAAAGCTTTCCTGCACGCGGGAACCTTCCTTCTGTCTTGCAGCCTTGATGCTCAGTTCTGTTCTCCCGCACACCAAAGCATCAGGCAAGACAGACACGATAGAATACCCGATTAAGTTCGTAGGAAATCCGAGACGAGAGGGTCATTCTATTCCTCCCATAGAAGTCAAACGATCCGACGCTTCCGTACTTAGTTCGGGAAATCGATCTCCAGAAAGTCATCGAGGTTAGTAAACAAGACAAGAAGAGTCCAAGCGTACCAGGGCGAATGCAAAGAATTGGCCCTAAAGAAAGAATGGCATACCTACTTCATTACTTGAAAGGGCGGGAGACTCGCTCGGGAGTATTCTCTGTAAAATCTGCGGCCAGGCTGGCTTTTCGGGATTGGGAGCTGGGCATTGTTGACCCCATTTTGAAGTTGGTATGGAAGATTATTCTGACCGTCCCTAGGCTTAAGTTTTTTCCTTTGAAAGGTGGCTCATGATCGCTTGCTAACGAATAAAGCAAGGCTGGATCGCAATATGAGCTTGGATAGTGAATGCAAAGCTTGCTGTTAGGGATGCGATTCCGCTTCTCAGGGACTGTGCTTTTTCGGAGCGGCAGGCAAAGGGAAAACTTCGCCCCGTGACAAGAAAGCGGCAGATGACAGACCGAAAGAGGTATAGTTCGGAGCACCACTTCCTTAACGCACTACCGTCAAGGGCCTTCCACTCGGGAAATTTACGACATGGACGATCGGCCTTATTGCAGGAAAACACTAGATATATATATAATGATATATCTGCTTATGCGGTAGAGAAAGCCCTTCTTCCTTCCATTCTATGCCCTTGATCGCATGATCAAGATTGCTTGGATGGGCCCGAAGTAGCTCTTCAAAAACCGGATTATTCGCATAAAGTTCTGTAGTGTAGTTAAGGCTGTAGTTCTTGTTTCTAAGTTTGGGTCTTAGTGGTACTTTTTATTTGCTTGTGATTTCCGGGTTCTTACGTGCTAACGATTCCAAGAGAATCGACTCAGTGTGAACTCTTCTTCTATGTCTCTATTCTGACCAAAGAAGCGCATATCAGAAAAAGAGGAGGGATTAGCCACCTTCGGTGTACAAAGGTCTGGGAGGATTTGTGATTTCATATCCAAAGAATGAGAAAGCTGGGCCTCTCCCTTGTCTCCTGTTCAGATAAAGGGTAATCACCAGTGACTGCTGACGCCGCGGCAGGATCGCAAGGCTGAACGAAGTTTACCAAAGTAGGTAAAGCTTCTTCCCAAAATTCTTAAAAGAGGGCTCGGACTCAGACCGAACGAACTCCAGAAGTCCATAACGGTAAAGTTAGTGGAGAAGAGCCATCGGACCAGATTTTTCATTGAGATTCTTTCGTTTCCTTCCTTATCAGAGAGGGGCCCGGGGCTTCTTTATTCAATTTCTTGAAAAAGGGGGAGTGAGGGAGGAAGGAAGAATGGAAAGGGGGGGTCCGGAAAGCCCTCACTTTATTGATGATTTTGATCCCCTTTTCCTCTCACCCCCCCTGTTCTGGTTCAGGAAAGGGTCAACGCAAGGATCTTACTTCAAAGCAATCTCTGGAGTTTTCCCTTATCCGAACGAGTCTTGCAAGAAAATAGGATTTCATATTGAGCTCCAAATATACGCTATTGGGATAGGATGGCTCCTACTAGCCCCCCCCTAAGAACCGCACGTGCGAGTTCCTCCGCATACGGCTCAAGTGGCGAAGGCCCCTTCCTTCGCGCTTGGTAAGCGCTTCGCTGTAGCCAAGCTTACTGCTAGCCTATCGGCTAGAGCCAAGCTTCGACCGCGACTGCTCGTCGCTTCTGGCCGCCTTATTCCGTCACCCGAGATCCAAGTCAGCACCGGAAAAGATCTCTTGATTCCTCGCGGCCGGGCCGGCTTGGAAGCAAGCTACCTGTCGCCTATCTCACCCCCTTTCTCTAATAAGAAGGTCAGCTTCCACCTTCCTTCAGCTGGGTGAGCCTTCGCTTTTTGGATCATCTTCTGCCCAATGCGGTACCCGCCCGTTTTTTTGTGCCCATTGAGTTTACCTTGTTTACAGGTCGACCCAATGGCAGCAAGAAAAGGCGATCTTGTGCTATACTCCGGTGATCTCTTTCCTACCGAGGCACGCAAACTCCCATCGTGTCCCAGATCACATTCCGTGTATCGAAAAGGGAAGCCTACTCATACATCAGCCTTTCTCGTAGATCGGTGTGGTTTTACGAAGCGTCTAAGCACAGTTCACTCGCGTTGATCAATCAAGAGCTTTGCCGCCACTCCTTAAGGTTACCTGTTGTATCATACACTTCTTGCATTGTTTCCCACGCTTCATACCCCCCCTCTTTCTTCTTAAGGTAAGGTAAAGGGCCAGGCATGGTGGGGTAGGAGCATCCTGTCGGCAATCTTTTTGGCTTGACCAATCAGTCTTATGTCCTCCGAGTCGCACGGCGTTTTAACCGAAAGAACTTCTTGCGCAATTCATGCGTTTCTGTTTTTATGACCAGAAATTTCTTCTTGATTTCCATTTCAAATTGTTCTCTGGACTTTTTATCAATATGAGGTGATCGTAACACAGTATATAAGACTCGTGATTCAGGCAATCCAATCTTCCGTGTGTAAGGCGGAAGCCCCCAAAAAAGGGTTTCCTTTAATGGGTGATCAAAAGATCGAATCACTATGCGTATCTTGGTGGTCGTTACTTTTGGTGGTCTTTCTTTTAAACTGACTCCTCTTCCTGTTCTATTAATCAGAAGCATCCAGCAGCGCCACGCCGGTTTAGAATTCGATTCTAACTTACCTTATCCCCCAATTCGAGTGTACCATCACCATACTCGCTTCAATTTGTAGGGCTTGAAAAGATCTTTCATTAGGTCGGGCTCCTTTTCTAGGCGGTCCATCCACTCCCGGATTTCCGAACTTGTAAAGTTTTCCGCCTCCAGATCCCACCGTAAAATGGATAATGCTGTGTTCTCAAATCGCGTAGTATCTGTGGAGTGTCTCCACCGGGGAAGGTCCCGCTCACAATAATGCTGAAATTGAGCGGCAACCTTCTTATGAAAACGCCTGAGAAGATCCCCCCTCTCCCCCTCTTCTTGAAGGAGTGGGATTAACGGATTCGGATTTCGCTCTGGAGCCGGCTGATCCACTGCCGTAGACGGATTGGAATCTTGACCTGGGAGAGCAGAGGGGCCAGCGCGGTTAGGGGTCGCAGGGATGTCAGTATTAGGCTGTGGCTGATTGACACTTGCTTCGGAACAGCCGCCGGAGCTGCTTCCCAGTATGGATGTCCAGCCTTGGTTGGCGCCAGAACTGCTATCCATCCTACAGATTTGGATTTGATCTGGGAAAAGCATTCCATAGCTGCCCGGGTCGACTGGACCCATGTAAAAGTAAAAAAAGCTTGCGAGAATCTCGTAGATTCTCAAGCCACAGCAGAAAAAGAGAAAAAGCAAGAAGAAGATTTGGACAAGAGAAAGAGTGTGTCCCAACTTGGGAGAAAAGTAAAAGAGTCTGACTTGCAGATCCAAAGGAACAAGAATATAGAAAGTAAATAGGAAAAGGCAGAACAAGAAGAATAAATAAATGAATTTATCCATGATTGATTGAGAAAAAAGAAAATGCTTCCCTCCAGTTAAGTTAACTCGCCTGTACGAGTAGTGAAGAATTTGACTTTTTTGTGCTTGGTTGTTGACCAACGGAAAGCATGGGAGAAAGAAAAAGATGCACAAACGAAACTGGAAACAACGAATTTCTCCGGAGCAATATCAACTACCTAGACCGACCTGCTAGAATATAATTCCATAAAGACCTAGCGAAGTGTAGTGAATGACTTGATCGCTCTATCTAGATTGATCGGTATCAGATAGACCATAAGCATCTTTCTATACGAAATTTTCGATAAGAGTCTAGCCAGCTCGTCTCTGCAATACTTTCTATGTGTACCACATGCGAAAAAACAGATGCCGCTGCATACGAATCAGCCTCAAGCAGGCACCCACCAGGGAGGGCGAAAGAAAGGTGGACCCGCTTTCTCAAAGGCGGTGATTAAAAGTCATTTTACCTTTTCCATCAAATCAAAGGGTATGCTTAGAACATCAAAACAATCGAGCTGAACATACAAAAGCTTGACTAACATGATAGTATCTCGGTGTGGAAGAGCTGGTCCTCGATATAGAAGGCCGATTCTTTATTCCTTCTCGCCTTGAGGATGAACCAGCCGCCATCACCACTCGTGGTTCACGTCTTTCGAAGAACTCTCGCTCTGGCGAATCCCAAGTAAGATACGAACGAATCCTAGGTCACAATGGAATGAGAAGGCTTGGAACTATACTGATTGGCAGTAATGCGAAAACAGAAGAAAAAAGAGAAAAAAAAAAGAAGAATGCTGATTTGGTGGTACTTGAATTGATACTCATCATGCGAATTGGAGAGCATGCCCCTAAGGTAAGGGTACTCCTTTATTAGAAGTGATTTAAAGATGTGAACATCTATTTTTGATTCAATAGCGGAAAAACATCAAACAATTCATGCTTTCCCACCCTTTTTTATATACGAAAGGAGCTTTTAAGCCAAGCGAACAAGGCTCTGAAAGAGTTTAAGTTCGTATAGAGAGACCTTTATATAAATAGGCAATGAGGTTTATCACTTTTCGACTCTCGAAATGGCTTTTTCACATGGCATGATCCCTATAGCTGGACAATGAATCAATCGCTATCTCACTCTATTGACAGACTCTCTGATAGGTCCTTTGATACTCGTATAGGTGTGATTTGAATAAAACAACTTCTTACTCTATCGAGTAAGCCTTTAGGTGCTTCAAGAGCTCGACCGAAAGGAAAAAACCTTGTCAGCTAGGTCTCTTTAAGCTAGTCCCCTGTCAGCTAGCCTCGCTTCTTTTCTGTTTTCCTTTTCATCTTCGTCCTATGTAAGCATTTAAGCTGACTGGGGCTCTTGTCGAGCTTGCTCCTAGCTTGGACAAGATTAAGTAAGATGTAGTTCGAATAGGATGAAATCCGGCCAATAGGTTTCCCTACGGTTAGAGCGCTAGGTCACTACTTACGGTCAGACGGAAATTTCCGTCTTCCTGAATTGGGAAGGGAAGCGAAGACCATTATCTCAGGATAAGGTTAAGGGTGGGTGGTTCTCCAATAGAGGGAGTGAAAGAATGAGTCAATGAAATTCTTCTTGTTGGGAGAGAGATCGATTAGCCTTGAAGGGGCCCTCCTCACCACTCCCTTTCCCCTTATCATGGAAGCAACCAAAAGTCTCACCATGACAAGGGGAAGGGGTTCGTCAAGTGCAAAAGGCTCTCAGGGCTGTACCATTATCAAGCAGCATGAGAAGGAGTCTCTCATAAGGCAGTCTCCCCGTGAGAAACCCTTGAAATCAGTGCCTTTGTTCTCTGTGTTTGCAAGGGAAGTGACAACTCTAGGTCCAAAGTGAGGAATTCCGTTAGCAGTCATCGATTCAAAGAGTGGGGAAGGAGAGTGTAACCATCCATCCTTGACGATGGAAACTGCTTCTAATGCTGGGCAATCTTCTTACTTGAATGAAGGCAGATAGGCCTATCAAGCGGAAAGCGAGATCGGATCCTAGCCGCCGCATCAACAGGTCTTCTTCTTAGAGTCAGCGCTGAAATGGAATCAACTCTTGGCCTATCAGCTCTTGTGCACTCATTGGCTGTTCTCGAAGAAGCTGCTCTTGAGGAAGCATCCAATCCATGCTATTTGTGGTGGAATAAAATAAAGAATATAGAAAATCATTGAATTTGTTTGCTCCGATACAAGAGATCGGCCCCGAAGCAAGCGTCAGCGTCAGCTTAGATAAGAGAAGCAGCAAGGCGCAAGAGCAACGACTTCCCCCTCGTATAGGTCAAATTCACATTTGTAAGATAGCTTGAATGAAAGATGGATGCTAGGTAGGACCAGATTCCCATCGGTTGATCAATCAATAGAGGTAGGAAGAAACGAAGACTAACAAACTAACCGAATCTAAGCCTGGCCACAATTACCGCGAGCAAACCGATACAGGGAGCAAAGGCCAACGGTAGATGGTACGCCTCGCTTCTTTACCCGGTGACTGATATATCTATTCATTACTGGGCTATTCCCACGTACTCACTGACGAACTGTACTAATTGGTGGGTTGACCCAGGTAGCTCAGATCTGGGAATGTACTACAGGGAGCGAGAGCCACTCCACTGAAAGGAAGAGGGAAATTCCTTTTTATTTTAGCCTGTGCCGATGTCGAATGCGTGCTTTCTTTCTTTTCTGAAGCTCATTTGACTGTTGGTGTGGCTTATGCTTGGTTTGGTTTCAAATCCCTATTTTGTAATTACTGGTCTAGGTGCTGGTTGATGGCAGTTTCTCTTTCTACACCAGCTCCCGCTCAGAACTCCAATATCTGGAAGGAAAGAAAAAAGACTAAAGCTCAGACTACACTCGGATGGGGACTATTCGTTACCATCCAAACTTCTCCCTCTTGCCTGTGACGAAGATTCGCTTTCTTACATCAGAAAGGTGCCACTACTCTGATCTTTTCTTGACTGAGTCCGAAGGTTCTTGTGACAAAGGCTATTCAAGCGGTCAATAGCCTTCCCTACTAAAGCCTAGTCCTGCTTTTGGGAAAAAAGGCTTCAACCCTAATATAATATAATAAAAAAATATAAGCTGATTCCCTTTAGATACTTCAAGGACGTTAAGTAAAGGGCTAATATATTCGTGAATAGCTCTTTTTATTTCGGATAGTAAAAAACAGAAGACTTAATAGCTAGGGCGATGACGAGGCAAAGCATTGAGGGTGGAAAAAGAGACGTGCTAGTTTCATCGTTATCTTTGCCTTGTCGCAGCCTTCGTTGGACACTAAACTTCAGTTTAGAAGCCGACCTCTGAAGGAAGATTTTAGTAGAAGCTCAACTCTTCATCTATTCGAGTAGGGAAAGGGATGGTCGTCATCTAAGACTAGCTGGTCAGTCGTTGAAAAGCGCTGGTCAGTGGGGTGTTGAAAGTCTTCCGCTGGTCTTCTCAGTGCTTGGTCGACGAAGGGGATCCAAATCCACACCTCCTGCACACCTAACCGTCAGAATTCACTCCCTGGATCTAAGTCCAGTCTTATGGGACTTTCTTTGCGCGCGGAAGTCATTTGGCGCTATCCTTATCCTATAGAAAGGAGAGAGTCTATCTGATGGTTGAGGGGATAGTAGCTTTAGCGCGGCGGCGGTCTAATCATGCTACTTAGGCCTTATGCTTAACACATTCAAGTAGAACGAAAGGCTCGAGAAGGAATAAGATAAAATCGTTCTTCTTCAAAGCGTGAGGATAATTCGATAGTGGAGATCTTAGAAGGTGCTAAATCAATCTCAAACCTTCTTTTCTAGCTCTTTCTCTTCCTTTTAGGGAGTTTAGAGACCATTTGCGCTCTTGTTACGCCTCTGGTCAAGGTAGAGAACGGGAACTGTGGCATGCCATGCCAAACAGCGACGAACAAACTACCTTATTTACTAGCGAAGCTAGCTAGAATACCTTTTTGCTTTAGACACATGGCCTCTGAAAGAGGCACCCTAATAATAGGACGAGCAATACACGATTTCACATTTTTCGCCAAAAACTACCGTTGAGCTTGGAATATATATTTTAAGATACATCAATAGGAAGGCTAGGTCTCTGGGCTTCCCGAATTCAACCAACAGAGAAAAGTCTTCCTCTGATGACCATAGAAAGCGCCCCATATACTCTGCTTCGCTTTTATGGAAGAATGAAGAAGAAAAGAGAGTCGATTCGATGGAGCTGCTTGACCGTATATCATACAAATCATCAACGGAAACAAAAAGATTCTTCATACCATACAATTATATTAAGAATATCGCTCATTTCGAATGCTAGAACAGGCAAGCCTACATCGAGCAAGTTGACTCACAAGCCGAGTAAAGGGCTCTTGCTGATACTACATCAGTAAAAATAGGATGCAGCCCACAGACAATTATTAACTATAAAACCAGAATTACGACAATCCCTTTTAGAAAGAAAAGACCCGATCCACCGTCTGCACTTCCCCATAACCGGAACTAGAACTGGAACTGGAACGAGAACTTCATCGTCACTTGAGTACCCAACGAGTTCAGTCGCAACGTTATTCGCTCGATCTTTTTTGATAACGTTATTCGCTCGATCTTTTTTGATATTTCCATTTTTCTTGCCCAGGAAATCCACACCAAGGCTCTAATTCAAGGGTACAATGTAAAGCACAAAGGGCTCTTGGGAAAATTCGCCTCAAGTTTCAGGTTGAAAAACTCAAGACAGAGGTCACTTGTTACGTCATTGATAACGAGAGTCTTCTCTTAGGGCGGCCATGGATCGGATCCATGACAACCGGATAGTACCGTCCACCCTTCATCAATGCAAAAAGTACGTAAACCTTTAAAAATAGACAAGTGTGCAGGGCAGGGTGTTCGGTGATCGGAAACCCTTCAAAGGACTTGAAGCATACTGCGCCGATGCTCAAATGTACGTGCATGGACCTTTTGTTTGATAGTGAAGAAGAAGATTCCAAGACCGAGACGATTAAAAAAGAAAGCACCAAGACAAGAGCATTCGGAAACCTGAGTGTCTAAAGTCAAATACCATTATCCATACTCACGCTGATATAATAAGAGTCTCGAAGGTTAAGCCGAAGAAGTTCGTCGTCAACGTAATCGTGATTGAAGACGCGGCCTCGCATAACGAAGCAGAGAGACTAAGGAGAGTAGAGTGGTACGTGCGGCTTAAACACTCCAAAAGTACACTAGACATCTGACATACAAGAAGTTTCGTTTGTTAAAAAAAAAGCTTGGGTTAGAAGAAACTTCGTAAAGAACTGAAGCTAGCAGGGTTTCGGCTTGAGTGTGACATTGATGCTTCAAGTCGATAACAGAATGGTACAAAGCAAGAAGGAAGACAGTGATCATTAGAAAAGAAATGAAAAAATGAGAAATGCGGCTCATTGTTTCCGTTTAAGGCAATTACAAAAAATCTGATGAGAGGAAGGAAGCGCAGGTATCATGCTCGAGACATCGCACTGGTCCAGCCGCGTGCTCGCCGCTATCTTTATCTGATTGTGCTCATCTCAATCTAACCCGATGCCCTTATAGTCTATTAATGACGTCTATTAATGACTAAAGTGCCAAGAACAGGAATACAGAGAAAGTTCCTTTCCGAAAGCAATCCCTTGCTCTCTCAAATCAAAAATGTTGAAGAGGAATCGAACGCAGCCTATTCTTATTATTTTAGGGATTCAAGTATAGTCAAAAGGCAGGATAAGGCGAAAGTACCAAAGACAGGTAATGGCAATTCAACTCGGGCTTACTATTGCTTAGCAAATTCCTATTCTTACTATTGCTTAGCAAATTCCTATTAAAGTCAACCGGGCGTAGCGTAGCGAACAGTTCTTTCTCTTCTCTCTTTTTGAAATCGCGATCAGAATGAATGGTAGTTCACTGGGTATGTCTTTTTCTCCCAGGGGTGCTGGTTCGACGGAAGCTCGTGAATCTGGCTATTTCAAGATATCCGGATTCCTTTCTGATGCGCCTTATCTATCCAAAAGGATGCGGTTTTCCTCTCTTGCATAGAGCCTCTATGTGCTTTCCTGGGTGGGCTACCATCCTTTTCCATTCCACTACTTTACATCTTAGCTCGTCTCTGTCTTCGTCTTCTTCGCCTAGCCTTTCTTTGGGACTTAGCCTTAGAACAGGACCGAGTCTTGCTTCTAGCTTTGAACCTGCGATAGGGACGACCTCGGCTTTCGAACCGAACTATGTAGCTGCTTCGCCTTGAATGTGCCTAACTAGCTTTTCGCCTTCCGCTTTTGAACCTTAAACTTCAACCACAGGCACTAGCTCACAGGCTTGACTTTTATGGCAGCTGCAAAGAAAAAAGAAAGGAGACCGAGATGGGCACACTCACTTCAGGTACGCTTTATCGGGACAATGGGAAACTAGTCTCATAGTTGCCTGTTCATATTCCCGATTCTAAGCGGTCAACGTTCTATGCTAAGGCCGATTTCGCTACTTCCATCCTTGAGTGTTGGGTATCGTGTGAGTCTTCTCCCAGTTCTTGCTTAGCTTCTTTCTGGGCATCGCTCTCTGTTTTGACAAGCAAGTCCCCTGGCTTTTCTCAACCTTCTAATCAAAGACTACTATGGAAGGGAAAGAAAGCTGTAGCTGTAGTTGGCAGTTCGAGTCCTTAGTTCTTGTTCCTGTGACAGGGCAGAGGGGAACTGCAGTTTGTAAGTTTGCTCTGACTTCTGAATTCTATTAGAGTTCTTATCAGCACAAGCGGGAGCCAGGGGGAAGGCCTGAAGGCACTTTCAAGTCACCTCGAGCGGGCGTTAATGACTGACCGAAGGCAGAAGGCATTGGTACGTACTGACTCGCCTGCGCTTGGTGAAGGGGTATAGGCTTTGTGCCAGAACTGATTGCACTAAGGCAAGCAACTAGTGAAGATGCCGAGAATCGGCCGATCGTCAGTCCCATTAATCCATTTTAGTGAGTTCCGCTCTACAAAAATGGGTTGACCTTCTCAGCCTTCTCCATCGTCTACAACAGGAATGAGCTCTTTCAATGTTTAGTTTACCAGATACGTTCTTGCTACAAGATCCCAGTGTTAAAGGTTTGGAATCAATGAATCTCCTGGAGTGCAGCATACGTACGATTATGTAAGGCAAAAGAGTGGAAGCACTTCGCGCACGGTGGAATGTTCATCTCCAACTGAGGTTAAGGCGTGATTGACCTCATCCTATTAAGGGGAAACTGAAAAAAGGGCTTGATGCAATCAAGTTGACAAGGATCCGGAGATGGGTAGTAAGAAGAAGAAGTATGCGTAATATTAATCATAAACCAAGACAATTTGGTAGATCGATGGCAACCCCTTTTTCCTAACCTTTGGTTCGAGCCTAAAAGCCACACAATTACTTAACCTTTCATTTCTAACTTCGGCCTATCATCTTCTTTTTTTTAGAAAAAAGAAATTCAAATGAAAAGAAAAGGGTCGACCCATAGAGTGCATCCACGTCTTAGCCTTATTTGATTTGATAAGTAGGGGCTGCTGTTCCCCTAGCAACTTAGGACTTAGGCCCCTTTACAGACGTTAACAATCGCAGCTTCTTCAACTGGAGCTATTCTTGTGACAACTGAAGGAAATTCGAGTCAGGCCGCCCCGGAAAGACCAATCTCTTCCTTTAATACGCCAATTGCTCAAGAAGAATGCTCAGAAAGTGTTTTTCAGATCATTAGTTATCTACTGTTGGATGAAAGAATGGCAAAAAGAAAGAAAAGATAGGCCAGCCGGGAAGCTGGATAGAAGTTGTACTCTTGTCGCGAAACCTCCTTCCGCATAATGCTTTTAAAGCGTTCAACGGTTTGCCATTAAAGTATCCTTTAAATATATTAAAGGAAACTTTAATATAATCTATTTATGCCCTTTATAAGTATAAGAAGGGCTCCTCCATCTCCTCCATTGTGAATGGAATATTCATTCCAAGGAGTCTTCTATTTTTAGGATATTGCGAAAAAAGAAATAGCAAAAGCTTGGCTTACCCAGAATTGAATAAATAAGGAAAAAGAATGGAGGAAGGATTTGACCTATCCATCTAGAGGGAAGGAAGTTCATAGCGAGTCCTAAACCTCAAGGTTTCACTATCTATCCTTACTTGGGGGAAGCCCACAAAGCCACATTCGCTTAGCTACAGTAAGACTACGGAT
The DNA here is from genome assembly GCA_948192965.1 of Dalechampia spathulata. Classification (NCBI taxonomy): domain Eukaryota; kingdom Viridiplantae; phylum Streptophyta; class Magnoliopsida; order Malpighiales; family Euphorbiaceae; genus Dalechampia; species Dalechampia spathulata. The sequence continues at coordinate 15,244 of CANYBF012052465.1, forward strand.
AGCTCTCCTCGTTGAAATAGATAGGTTCGAGCTCCCCCCTCCCGGGGATCCCTCACTAGGGTACGTATCTTTATTTATTAAGAGTGCCTGGTCCCTTTTCCCTGCTTCTCTCTATCTCTCCTTAGCTCTTCGATAGCATCCATACTGGCTTAGTTAGCTACATGACTCAGGAGGATAGTGCGGCTACCCTTACGCGAGCTTCTCGAGCTATAGTCAGAAGCTCTCCGTCGCTGCGCTATGAGAAGAGATCCCTAGGAGTTCTTCTCTTTTGGATCTATTATTCTAATTTCTATTTCTATACCAGTAAATGGGCTTGCTTGCTGGGGGGTGCTAACCACCCAAACCCACCTAGTTAGCTACTACCGATTAGTCATATTATCTATTCTTATCTGTCTTTGCTTGATATAACCAGAAAAGTCAAAAGAAAGAAAGAAGCTTAGAGGCCTTTTTCCTGTTCTGCTTCTTTATTCCTGTGTTCTTCTTCCTTTTGTTCTTGGTTTTTTCCGTCTTGCTCTTGGTGTCTTTGTTGCCTCTGATCTCCGTCTTGCTCGGGGTGTGTTTCATCTTGCTCTTGGCGTGCTACTTGGGGGAGATCCCCGAGTGTCCTATCGACGTTTTCACTTCCTCGTTCCCCGCTCAAGTTCTTTAGAAGAGAGGTAGGCAGAGAAGTTGGGGCGTGAGTTGGAACAGAAGGAAGATCTAATCCCAAAGCCTCCTCTTGATCTCTTAGAGTTTTTGCTTCTTCTCTTTCTGCAGCTTCTTGTCTTAAACGCTCTTGCTCTGCTTTATCCTTACGCTCCTGCTCTGCTTTATCCTTACGCTCCTGCTCTGCTTTAGCTAGCTCTGCAGCTTTAGCTAGCTCTGCAGCTTTAGCCGATGCTTCTTTTTCTTGTCTCTGACGATCTTGCTCTTCTCGCCTTAAACGCTCTTGCTTTAAAAACTCTTCTTGTCTTTTTTCTCGCTCTCTCGCATCTTGTGCTTCCTGTTGCTTTTGCGCAATACAAGCCTTAGTAGCTTGCTTTTTTTGCTGTGTTGCCTCCTCAACATGAGATACTATATCCCGTGCTACCCCCGACCTAGCTTTAAAACGACGTTCCCGATAATCCTGATTTTGGCTATACCCTGCACGCATTCTGCATGTAACTCGCTTTAACCCGTTCGCCAAATACCAAGTATGCGTCCCCTGTAATCTTGCTTTTTTCGCGAATGATACCTTCCTAAACTCAACCCCGCCGAGCCAACCCCTTCTTAGCTCTTCCCCCGAAAATACGCTTTCTGCGGCCTCAGCCAGAACGTAAGCCTTTACCATATGATAGCCGGCTTCATTATATTTCTTTTGGGCAACGCACTCATCATGGGCTTTTACATGCTTTTCCGCCTCTTGTATATACCTGTCGACCTTATCATTCAATTCTCCTTGCGTCGTGGCTTTAATGTCCCTCCTCACACGTTCTTCGACTATTTGTCTATGAGTATTTTCTATGTCGTTATCTAACGCACTAGAAGAAGAAAGAGTTAAAGCATACTTCCTAAGCATATCAGGAAATGGAAAAATCTTAAGACAAGCCATCGCAGGCCGAATATCATCAGTAAGAGCGTCCACTTCTTGCCTTTTCTTCTCGGCTTCGCCGGCACAGCGAGAAGAAGACTCCAAATCACCCATAGCAAGGAAGCCACGAGCCTCCTTTGCATTACGCAGTGCGTCATTATGTGTGTCAATATATTTGCTTAATAAACCCCTAATTTTTTCAACATCGTCTTTGTGTTCAAGAGGAACACGCCCCTCTGAGTAAGCAACCTCTTCTTTTATTTTGGGGTCTAGCTCTCCCCGCACCCCGCTTGCTTCCTTAGAAAGATCTCGGTTAGATTCCTCCAAACCAGCAAGGGAGGCATTTATGATTTCATCTTGCTCTCTTTCTACCCCCCTCCGGAACTGACCGCCGAAGGATTCAAGGCGACCCCACAAGTTTCCGATTTCGCTCCCATAGTTTTCTTTGTTAGGGATATTAGCCTTATCAACCGCCTCTAAAGTTGCCCTGATGTTACGCAGGCTGCTACAAACCGTTTCAAATGTTTCTTTTTCTTTTCCGACTGGTATTCTATTGCTTTGTGCGTCTTCCCCAATTTGTTCTATTTCAGAAAGCCACTCGTGTACCTGATCTAAGGTTTTTTTAATTTCTGATTCATATTTTTGTTCTATTTCTTCTGTTTTTTTCTTTACCTCTTCTTCCCTCTTTTTTCTCTCTTCTTCTTCATTGTCGTATTTTGGCAACAAAAAAGTCGCAAGGGGGGCACCTACTCCTGCACAGAGCGCCGGGGCCAACAAACCACCTGTAGCTACCGTACCGATTACTGCACCAGCTCCAGATGCTATGGAAGTAAGAGCACCCTTACAAAAGTTCCACCAACCCATTTACAAGCTCCTCTATAAGTAAGCGTTAACCCCGTCCGCATAGTAATTGTGTCGGGCGTGAAAACGTTCTAATTTTTCTAATCCCAGTTGGAAAGAATTTTTATTAATCCTCCCAACAAGAAGCCAAAAATAAGTTTCGCCTCGATCTACACTAGGGAAAGTTGCTAATGAATAAAGAAGAACATTCCCTCCTATCTTATGGGTATGCCAAGCATACCCGTCGTCTTCTTTAGAATTAAAACGACACCCAAAAAGATCATAAGGCAAATTGTCTTTTGGTAGCGATCGATCAATAACCCAAATTAAAGAATAAGGATCTTCTTGATAAACCATCTGTTTTATCCGAAACTTGAAAAAATGATCAACGAATTGGGTAACGTCCGTAAACTTAAATCCTTGTTCAACATCACCCGACAACGCTTTAATTTTTCGTCCAGCCCCACAAACAAAAAGAAGAGAATCCCCAACAGGTAAAGGAGGGCAAGAATAAACGCCTGAACCCGAAATCCGACGGGTTATGACATTAAACCCCCTTTCCATATGAATACGAAAAAACCATAAAGACGAATCACATCCTATAAGCAATCCACTACCCATCGGCGTAATCCATCGAATTTCCCTCACCACATCATCCGTAACCTTCAAAGATAAAGCTTTTAAATAATCAGGAACTCCGTATTCTCCATCAGGGGAAAAGTTATTAAATTTCTGATATTCTGATAAATAAAAAGAAGACTCATCGTCTTTAGCCCCAGAAAACACTAATCTATTTTGGTAAAAAGTAACATGATGAGGGTATCCCTCTCCGCCCCCCCACGCACTTAAATGCCACAAATCTGTAACCGAATCCGCAGTGAAGGTGCAGGGAGAAGAAAAGACTACGGAAGCACTATTCGCATTACGAACCTCTTGGATAACCCCCCACACGTAGTAAGGAGGTATCGTACTCACTACCGGTTGTTCGGGGCCTTTAGAGCCAAAGGAAATCCTCTGGTTAGAACATACTACTTTCCATACAATACCCCCGTTTTTAATAAAAGAATCCTTCTGGTTATCCTCCCATTCGGGGCCGGATATGCCTGCTGTCGTGCTTTGATATACTTTTCCGTACATACTAATAAAAGAATTTTCCGAATAGGCAGTTTTAGGCTCCCAAGACTTAGGATGAAAACCTAACCGAAGATGTCTACCTCTGTCCTCTAATTTAAAAACGTTACCATCCGCCGTAACCTCACACGGCTTGTTGTAATTTTTAGGCTTTATAACGGTCAGCTTCGCATCCAATAAAGCACCCCCAACGATTCTTTTCCCTAGCCATGGAGGAGGTGAGAATTCCATCTTAGAAAACGTAAAACCTTCACCCGTTAATTCTATTTTGTGCGGAGGGTGGCTGCGGTGAACCAAAACCATTAAATTACCACAAAGAGCATAATCTAACTGCTCCGATTCCGCCAATGAATAAGGAGTTGTACTCGTCTTCGTTACCTTAGGAGCTTCGCCCCCTTCCACCAACACAAAGGGAAGCTCGTATTCTCCAAAAACACACAAAACATGCGTATCTTCCTTTAAATAAAAAGGAATCAAACGAATCGCTTTATCAGGCAACTTCAAATCGGGATACGCAACAGTGTTCGGTCTATAAGACAATGCACCCGTTCTAAAAGGAATGAGATTAAGACAGCTAGATACACCTTGAGCATAAAGAGGCAGATCTGTACGGGATTGACAGATTTGAGGCGATAATTCTCCCCTCGCAAAAGACCGTTTCGTCCACGTAACACGAGGCATCTTAATACCCCCTATCCTCAGCAATCTCTATAGAGTCCATATCAATAGCTATAGCCAGCAGCTTCTCGCTCTCTGCTTTGAGAAACGCTCCTAATTGGCTGTCCGCAACTAAAAAAAAAGGGGGCATAATTCACTCGCTACCTTAAAAGCTAAAGCTTCTTGATATAAAGGGTCGCACAGCGATAATGAAACCTCCTCAATATAATCAATTAAGAGAAGCCGATGGGCAGAATCCTTGACAACAATACAATCACCCTTCAATACCCCTTCCTCGCCGATTTTTAATACTTTAAGACACCGCGGGGGAAGACCATACCTAACCTCGGTGTAACACTCAGAAGTTAAAGGCGACAAACAGGTCGAACTAGTAGCAAAACTCCACGCAAAAGAACGCAGTAAGCTCCGATGGCCGGGAGGGAAAAGTAAACGGCAACACTGAGCTTTAAGCGAATCCGCTTCTAAACTTGCTAAGGGGCGTTGCCCTAGCTTACACAACGCCCAATTGCATACCTCAAGATCGTTCATTAAGCAGCCTTTTTCTCTTCTTTCTTGGCAGGTTTTAATTCTTCCTTAGAAGGAATCCCTGATAAAGAAGCTTGCGAGATTTCAATACCTAAGACTTTTTGAGGCTCAACCCTCGTTGCCCCAAAAGATGCCGTTAGGGTCAGTTGCGGAGCATGCCATCTGCTTGGGTCTTTAGAATGTTCTATCGTAAGATTCTTTCTTTGAGAAAAGACGACCGCGGATTTGCACCAACAAGGAAGGATGTATTTAATACCCCCTTTTAGTTTAGCAGATTCGGTAACCGTTTGTGTCCTTACCCTTCTAACCTGATCAATTTCTTCCTTAATGACAGGATCGGTTAGCCCCGGGATTTTTGGCATCAAAAGATAGATATTAGTTATAAGAAATCCCCGATTGGATAAGGCGGGAAGAGCATGAAACACAGACAGGAGCCCGAGCATGTAAGCGCTATGGACAGCTAGCCTTGCACAAGAGACAGGAAAGAGGCTGACTAGTACCGATGGGAGGGAACTGGCTTGCTACCGTTTGACTGACTTGCTTTCCTCCTCGCTTTCTTGCCTGGAATGACTTCCCGAAAGAAAGGACTTAGCGCTTGAAATTCCTAGCTCAACTAGCGCTTCGCGCCTTGGGCAGGGTAGAAGGACTAATTCAGTCTATTGGGCCCTCTAGGGCTATAGACTGAATTAGTCAGTTTCCCCGCTACTCCTTTGTCTTGGAGGAAGGGAAGATAATGACATTGAAAGAGCAGCCTATTCCTTGCAAGATCCGATCGGAAATAGCCATAGAAGAATTATAGGGAGGAAATCTCTTATCAATATTCAAATCGTCTCTTTTCACAATCGCCGATCGAAAGAGTGCAACCATGGCAAGCAAGACGCGAATAGAGCTGTCTTTCACAACAGGAGAGAATACTTCATTGAAGTCCACACCCTCTCTCTGACTATAGCCCTTTGCAACCAAGCGTGCGAGGAATTTTGGATTCAAAGGCTACGCTCCTGAAGGCCTTTGAAACTCTCTCAAATAGGGTTCTAGCAGAGACCGCTGAAACTCGCGTGTTTTAATGCCCGCCGTACTGCTGCATGTAGTAAGGACTTTTCGGGGTGTAATGGAATACATTGATAGAGGCATATGAATATGTTGTCCCAAGAGTCACGATATTCATTGCCTCTGTTAGGAATAGCGGGCAATCTCAGATCAGGATAAGGATTCGCAGGCGAGACAGATATTGAATTAACAGAGGAAGGAAGAAGTAAGGCAAGGGAGCTGTTGAGATGGTACGAATGGGTATGTCATCCGTGGATCCATATGCATAGTATAAGAAGGGACATAGACAGAGCTGCTAGTAGTAGGATGCACAGAGGGACTTTAGTCTCATATTCATTCCCAGAGTAGGCTGCTATTGAATGTGCTCTTGTCGCAATTGAATCAGCCGTTGAGTAAATAGACGCTCTGGATCTTGCCCCTCTTAGTCTTGCCGCTGCTTAACTATAAGTACGAGTTGGAGCTCTTGGCTTGGGTTCATGACTGGTGTTACTGCTATTGAATCATCTCTTTGAAGGCCAAATGCCACATCAGTAATAGAAGTGGGCAAAAAGCAGCTCTCCTAACCGGTACCGGTGGTGGTGTCATAGAAGTAAGCGCTGTTGTCGGAAGGAGTAAGGACTAAATGCCCAGAGTCAACTGCTGGTGGTTCAGGAAGTTAATCAGATTCCCATTTGTAACCCGTAGTCGACTGTATGCTTTTTTTATCAAAGTTTCAAGAGTTTTAGTCCTTTTCACTTTTTTTCTATAGTTTATGTTTGAACATAGGGAAGGTTGACCTTATTTTGGAGATTTTTTGGAGGATAGGGTTTTCTCTGGGGAGTCGAGTCCTCTCCTTTGCTTTGTGCAAATTGGGCCTATCAGGCGGACTTGCAAAGTGAGAACCATTCGACCTCGGTCGAGATCTAAGCCGGTCTATAGCACAGGTGCTGCAGTGAAAGATTCCGCCGTAGCTAGATGCCTTGAAGAAAGAGCAAAAAGACTCATGGTCCATGGCTCCAGTCAAAATAGCCCTTCCCCCCTTTGAAGAAAGCCCTGATAGTCTGTGTAGGTTGTTCCACACCTTGGACTGAGACCAAGAAAGAGGTGCCTTGTGCGCCACCACACAGGTAACCCCCCCACAAAGGAGAGGGAGCTTCAGGAATTATACCTGGCCTGTAATTCAAGCCAAGAGTCTCTACCAAGTCATAACACTTCCAAGGGCGCCCAAAACGGACAAGATTTTCATCTTTCTGTTCTAGGTTCCAATGGGTCATTACAACTGGAGCTGACTCAAGAAGCTCCTGTATAGTGACATCCGGTCGCATTGCAACCGATGCGTACCAACGAACCAGACGCAGCCACTGCACCATCCACCCTCGGAGTAAAGTCCATTCAAGAATGTCCTTCATTCCGGGTTGCTCGAACAAATGATCGGGCACCACCTTTAGATCACGAGGTTTCAAATCTTTCCTCACATAATCAACCAAGTGACCTATTAGATAGGGATTCAAGGGTTTGCCTCTTCCTAACCACAGATTAAGTGGGAGGGAAGATCGGTCATCGCCCGTCTTCTTTTCGTTGTAAGAGACGGCTTATGAGACAATCGTGAAAGCGTTCTAAAACCAGCTCCACCAAGCCTACAAAAGGTTGAAACCCTTTTGACGTTATATTTTAAACGGATGGCACATAGGCCATTAGGATGGTAGAAGTTTTGAAGGCATCTAAGTGAGATAGGAGAGAAATCCTTCTCCCCTTTATCTACCCAGAAACGCTTGCCAAACTCCATACATCCTGTATTGGAAATTAGAGATTTAGTGGGTGACACAGAAACCCCTAATCTCTCAATATAGGACTTATAGACAGTGGCCACTCGGGCATCAGCAATGAGAACATCATCGCCGAGTACGGCATATCGGTCAAAATAGTGACACGGATATACCACACTCGCTGCCAGCCACACCATCATATGGTGAGAAAAGGCAAAGAGAGGCCAAGAACCGTAATAGCCTAATGGCTGACCCGTAACAAAACATACCCTAGATTCCACTCTCCTAACAAAGGGGATCTGGAATACGTTCGTTGCTAAAGTCGAATTAACCACACTCGAAGCAAAAGATCGATCAAATAGGAACTGGAAGATCTCAAACATGATCACCAGTGGCCACCTATCAGTGGCTGAACTGAGATCATAAGAGAAAACCTTCGAAGCTCCTTTTAACCTGCCCAATGGCGCTGTCTGATCAAAGGTTCCATCCATTGGAATCCTCTTCAATACAGATGCCATCCATTTATGGATAGGCCTGAGCAATCTCTGATTCATGTAGTTGCCAATGGCAAATATACGGCGCTTCCCCGAGCCCTCCAGCAACTGACCTAGTCGCCCAGTGACGGGATGGACTATTCCCATCTCTTTGTATGTCGGTAATTGGGGACCAATGCGTTTCTCAAAACATTAAAGATCTAAATTTTAGAAATGCTTGTTCCACCGATCCCATGCAAACCGTACTCTTGGGGCCCATAAGGCTCCTTGAGACCACTGGTCTTCCCGAGAATGGACAAACATCAGGAGGTTCCACCAACATACGAGTTCATATGCAAATGAAACAAAACTAGATTGAATCTTTCTAGCTTTGTTCGATGGCATGTGAAGCCGTTTGTGGAGAACAGCCTGAGTAATCCGATTCGTAGGAAGTGCCTTCCAGGTCGGTTCGAAAGTAAACCCTTGGTAAAGGGGTAACTTCGATATCCAGGGAGTATATATGCGGATGAATTCCGGTATACTTTCCTTTAAATCGGAAACAACCGACATAATACTATCCATATCCTTAGGAGGAGATACTATGGACGCAAAAGTTTCCTTAGTTACCTTCTTACTAAGAAGTCTTAGTTTACCTTAGGTAAACCACGACAAATACATTTGCACCAATACATCCGCCTTCGGGGATCTCCTAAGTAATTCCTGTCTATGGAAAGACGGTATTATCCTTGGGAGCCCGGAACGCGTGAGAGACACAGGAACAGAGAAATCCCTCGGATAAAGATTTTCCTCGCCAAATCATGAGGGAAGCTGAACATTGCTTTAAATATAGTGCAACGAACAACCACCCTGATGATCGGCCCAAGCGAATAATCTGCTTAGCTACTAGGTAAGCAGCAATACACATTTCCTTGGTGAGACCATCAAGTATGATGAGTTGGACCTTATTAAGGAGCCCAACTATCATACGAGGACAGATCTTTAATAGAGCGGAGAAAAGCTGGTTCCTATCAGTCATAAGAGATGTGATAGGGGAAGCCTCACCCTCACCGATGACGGATTTGGGCCACTGGCCTGAACCAGACTCAGTGGGGGCGTGCTATCCCTTCGCAGCCCCTTACTGAAGAAAGCAGCAGAAAGCCCTGATCGTAGACCATCCTTTGCCATTCTTTTTTCCAATGAGGAGTCCGACCGATGAACCTTGGGAGCATCCCGGGCAAGATCTATGGCTTCAGCTGCGGCTAAGCGAACTACCTATTCTATATATAGAAGTGAATAAGAGAGAAAAAGCTCTTCTTTCACATAGTGGGAGGCTGGCCTTCTCTCTTCCCAATTCTCCCAATGAGACCTCACCTCTTTCACTCACTTAGTGGACGACCCAGAGGACTTTAATAAAGCCCCCCTTTTGCCTCATCCCGATCTCCCTGAAAAGAGGGTGAAGTAGCGGCTCCCTCCTTTTACTATTACTGGGGTGGAGTCGAAGATCCAATACTCAGGAGGTGAGTGAACCTGTGGTTTCTTAGTCTCGTTTGGTTTTGCTATGGCTAACTAAAGCTTTGTGCCTGGCGCGCTCTTTTTATAGCACATTTGGGCTCTTCGCGCTAGACTAACTCACGCTATTGTGCTTTCTCCAGCCCCTTTCTTTAGCACAGGGCCTCTTTCTAGTTTTTTCATATTTGGTTGGGTTGGAAAAACAACTTCTTTTTTCTTTTCAGCCTGGATTTGTATCCCCTCTGTGGAATATTCCCTTCCTGGGTAAGCCACCTTAAGCCCACCCTTAACCTTATCCTGAGATAATGAAATTCGCTAGCCCCTTCCCTATTGTTCGTGTCTCTTCCTAAAGCCAGAAGAGGAAAAAAATTAGCCAACTATTCTACCGTACAAGGAAGACTGCCAAGACAGGTACCACAGCAACTGAAGCAGGAAGTCTGAAACAAAGCTCATCAAGTCAAGTCGCAAGCAGCAAGTTCAGAAAGGAAGGCCCGCCTACCAATCAAAGAGAGCCTGAAGCCTTCGCTCGTTGCTTTGCATCCGCCGTCGGAAGCAGCTCCAAAACCGTAGCTTACC
>CANYBF012052488.1:0-13668 GCA_948192965.1 Dalechampia spathulata
CTCTGATAATAACTAATTGCTTTTCTTATCTTAAAATATTTCATTTCTTTACATATATATATATATATATATATATATATATATATATATATATATATATATATATATATAAACACAATTTTTTTTTATAAAAAATAAAACTGTTTTTATATATTTGATAGTTTGTCTATTTTATAACATAAAAATTTGTGTATATATATATATATATATATATATATATATATATATATATATATATATATATATATATATGTAAAGAAATGAAATATTTTAAGATAAGAAAAGCAATTAGTTATTATCAGAGATTGAAATTAATCATACACCAATAATGAATAAATTAATAAATCCATGGTTTAGGATTATTTTAAATAAGGTGTTCTGTCTAGGATATGCTATGTTTAGAATGAATAATTAATTATGATTGATAGAATGATGGATAAAATATCATGACCTATTAATTAAGGTCAATGATTGATATAGTATTTTTATTATGTTATGAGATGAATTATATTTTATTTAATGACAATAAAAGTCTGGAATGGATGAGATATAAAATGAATGATATTTCATCACGATGCTTACATATTTTTATCATAGCATCATGACATAAAGCATACATATCATGTCATGAAACATCAACGATCATATTCATAATCATGACATGGAGATATAAGGAAGGAGGAAAATGAGTGAAAATAAATAAATGATAAACGAAAAGGGGTACTTGGGTATTATGAATTGAATTCCTGCGGGATATGAATAGAAAGGAAATTGAAATGAAAGAAATAAAATAAATGTGAAATGGGTTCCTGATGGTTGAACCATAATAATGATATGAAACGAAAAGAAAGACCCAGTACAAAGCGCGCATATAAAATGACTTAGTTTGAAAAAGGATAAATGAAATGAAATATTACTGGAAAAAAATACGAGGGGAAAATGCATAGCATGAATGCATCCTAACACATGATCATTATTAGTCATATATCATAAAAGCACAAAGAATGGTAATGATGAAAACACGATGGGTGCATATGAATAAATGTTATAAGAATATGATGATTTCTATATGGTATGTTATTTAAAGGAAGAATGCAAGATTTGAGCATTCTTACAATGATGATGAAATATTTTGATACGAAAAATACATGAAAGTGCATGATAAATTTACTTTCATAATACATATTATATTGCATTATTACATAATGATTCAAATACAATGAATGGTGTTTATGTTCATTAACAAAACAAAATGTAGGCTGAGAGTATGATGTTATTTATTGATACAATTTCTATCTTAAATATTGATAGAGTTAATTGTTTGTATACTTAATTATCTTATAAATTGTTGTTTAAGAATAAATTCATGACAAGTGGTAAAATGACATTAATTTGACAATATCCATAAAATGATAATGTTGGGTTTGAATATATGTCAAAGTATGATATAGTGTTAAGAAATTTATGAAGCAATGATGTTGAAAGTATACAGCAATTTAATATTGATATTATATTATTGAAATTTTAGAAGCAGAGGTAAAAGTTTATGCTTATAGGTATTAGTTATATTGAAGATTACAGTATGATATAAATAATTGGTGTGTTACGATGATTATGTTATATGAATATATTATAGAAATATTTTACAGTAATGAGATAGTGAATATTAATATATGATAATTAATTAAGTATACATATGAAAAGATTATATTACCCTAAGGTAATTTGAAATGTGTTATTGATTTAAGGAAAACAAGAAACGAGTAACATGAAAATAAATTTACTTAATTTGGTCAGAATGAATTATGTTTAAGTTTTTCTGTGAGCAAATAATTATGGTTATAAATAGGAGATGTACAGAAAAAGTATGCTAATTATTTATATGTCGAAGTGATAAAAATGATGATTAGGGTTATTAAATCCTTTATATGTAATACATGTTTACTATGTTTATGTATATAACACCACTAGGTAAAATACTCAACATTTGTCATTTGATGAATGCAGGTTAACAGATGGATGGAATGCACGGATTGCAAAGTACCAATTCAGCAGGACTTCCCTTAAGGTAAGGACTTGAATTAGACTAAAGTTTATAAAATATTATTAAGTAATTAAAATAAAGATTAACACAGTAAATAAATATATGTAATGTGAGATTAATATTTGAATATATTTTCGCAAACTGAAACATAATATGAGTGTTTTAAAAAAAAAATTTCACATCCCTTGTGGGGTAATTAATAATTTCCATTTAATTGGAAATCATTAATTACTTTACGGGAGTATGTCACGTCGTGGTAAGGCATGACATACACACATATATATGTATTATGGAATGAATCATGATTTGATTTCTTAAAATTTTTGAAGTTTCTTTATGAATGATAAGAAGAGATCAAAGAGTTATGAATGCTTGACGCATCAAACAAAGAGGCTGGTTAAATTTAGACTTGTTGTTATTGAATAATCTATATTGTTATTCTATATTTTTAATGGTTTTAATGTAATGTAATTATACATATTCATATTTGATATTTTTCAATTTAAATAATTATGCATATTTTTTTTGATGTGGTTGTTATATTCTGTTTGTAAACCTTTTGTATTCTCGTTGTATACTTCTTGCATACCAATTGTATTCTTGTAGTAAACCTTACATATTAGAATTCATGTTTCATAAAATATACTATAAATACTTGTATCTCTGATTTTTTGAGCTCGTAAAAAATATAATTTTGTAAACCTTTTGTATACCTATTGTATACTTCTTATATACCTATTGTATACTTGTAGTAAACCTTACATATTAGATATTATGTTTCATAAAATATATTGTAAATACCTGTATCTTTAATATTTCAAGTCATAAAAAATATAATTTTGTAAACATTTTGTATCCATATTGTATACTTATATCCCTATTGTATACTTCTTATATCGTTATCGTATACTATTTGTATACATACATGCTTTAAAAAATGTTTTAATCATGATTTTTAATATGGTTTTTACAAAAAATATAATACAATCTTTCAAAAATTATGAAAATATAAAAAATATATTTTCAAAAATATGAAATTAAAAAATTATTTTAAAAAATGTTTTAATCATGATTTTTAATATGGTTTTTACAAAAAATATAATAAAATCTTTCAAAAATTACGAAAATATAAAAATATATTTTCAAAATATGAAATTAAAAAATTATTTTAAAAAATTTGAACTTTTTGAAAAGGGTATTATATACCTAATATGTATTGAAAGGATTTGAAACGTATATTTAGAAACCAAAATTATAACTTATAATTTTTAAAATATTAATTTAAAATAATATACTTTTATATTTTAATAATTTTTAATTTTAAAAAATATTTTTATAGGAAGTAATATATTATATATTAAAAAGTAAAAAATTAAAGAATATCAAAAATAAAAAAAACTGCAAAATATCTTTTATTATTAAAAAATAAAATTTTTTTACTATTAAAAATATTTTTATAAAAAAATAATAGATCTAAAAGAATTTATTATTGAAATCAGATTTTTTAAAAATGTCATATATTTATTTATGAATATATAATTTATTTTAATAATTTTTAATTTTAAAGAATATTTTTTATAAGTAATATATTATATATTGACAAATAAAAAAAGTTAAAGAATATCAAAAATGAAAAAACTGTAAAATATTATTTATTATTAAAAAATATTATTTATTATTAGAAATATTTTTTATTATTAAAAAATATTTTTATAAAAAATAGATCTAAAAGAATTCATTATTAAAATTAAATTTTAAAAAAAATTTCACATACTTTTTATGAATTTATAATTTATTTTAATATATTTTTATTGATAATATTATGAGATAATTTTATTTATATTTATTTTATGTAGTTATATTTTATCAGCATTATATATGGTTGGTAAAATCTCATAAGATTTTGAGTTGATATGAGTTGATATGTTATCTTGAAAACTATAGTATTTTTGTAAAAAAAAGTGATAATTGACAAGATTAAAAAAATAACTTTTTCACATGATATTTTTTAAAAATTCGATTATTAAAATTATTTTAAAAAATATGCGATTTTGATTTCTCCTTCCTTTCTATGAAAGTTAGAAATTCTTTACATGAGATTACTAATTATTTTACATATTATCAATTATAATTCCCAACCATGTAATGACATTACTTAGTCTTTATTTTGAGAGACTTGTATTTACAGTTCTATGTTCCTTTTACTTTCTATCATCTTGATAGTTGTACATATATATATGTTTTAGTTTCCATTCGTGTAAGAATGCAAGAATCATATTTTCAAAATTCCTTTTCCTAAATAATATTGTATCAGAGTATTGAGTCTTCTTGGGAATTCCTCAATTCCTTACTTATCATCTTCATCTTAAGATTAGGGTTTTTTTCAAATTAATTTCACTTTTCTTTGCATGATGACTTCAACTTCGACTTATGATTTCTTTTTTCCAATTTCTACCTCTTCTAATCCTATCGATGATATTGCCTCACCATATTACTTACATTATTCGAAGAATCATAGTTTTGTCATTGTCATGCCTAAGTTGACAACCTCCAATTATACCTCTTGGCATTATTCCGTCTTGCTTATTGTTTCAATTAGAAATAAGCAAGGATATCACCTCCAATAGCCTTTATTGTCTTCTACCTTAAGGATGCAAAGCCAATTTGGGAGAGCTTATATTGTTGCTTTTCATAGCCTAATGAAGCTAAAATTTATCACTTACAACACTTATTTTGCACAATCATGCCAGATACTAGATCTATTGATTCATATTTTAATAAATTGAATGACATTTAGGGAGAGTTATGAAATTTTTGACCTCTTCCTCACTATGCTTATGGAAAGTGTAATTATTGGGTTTCATACACATAGAATATAAGTGCAATCATATTATCATGCAGGAGAATAATAAAAGTTTTTGAAACCCATCAGGATCCATGTGATCTAATTTAATTGTATAGATTATATGTTATCTCAAACGCTATATTCAATTCCTTTTCATTTGAACGGATACAAAGTGCTACTAAATGATGAACATCCTCTATTAGTATCCACAAATGCAAACGAGATGAACAAGAAATAGGAATACTAGTTCTATATGATATGATTGTTTAGAATTACTTTAGCTTGCAATCCTTTCATCTTTAAAAAATGAAAGAATGAAAGATAAAAGAATGTAGTGTTAAAGTGTGACTCCTTTTATTATTTTATTTGAGTTTGTGATATGTTACTCTTATCCCATCGTGATCACCATATCATGTATATATATAGGAGAAGGTGTAACCTTATCCTTAACCTTTAAGATTAATCAACCTTTCTTTTCCAGTCAAATATCATATTTAATACAAATTAAATATGTATTTAATATATACATTATCTCATAATTTATATGTGTTTATTATTTTAAATTACATTATCGTATAATATAATATTAAAATTATATATATATATATATATATATATATATATATATATATATATATAATTTCATATTACATTATCTTATAATGTAATGTTAAATTATCTATATACACACACACATAATGGATTTCAAATTAATTCTAGCTCATTTATTACATTCTTGGTGTATGATCCAATATGCTTATATTATGTTGGTAGTTGGTCATAATCTTATTAACAAGCACATGTCATAAATGACCTCTAGCAAGACATTATAACTAGCCTAAATAATATAGTAAGATAGTATAATATCAACCTAATTTGTAACAGATGTCATAATCATTTTGACTTGTGATATTTCATTTGGATGTAAGTTATAGACTATGTCATACCTATAAAATTCAAATATGCTTTCTCAATCCTAAGTAAACTGATAAAATAATACAAGATTGATAATATATCAATTCATTTGAGCACGACCATGCATGTTGAAAGAATAATCAAAATGAGTGTGTAGTTTGACAGAGAAGAAAGAAGGAGAAGAATTGGTTAATGGAAAGAAAAGAGAAAGCTGTCTGATAGAAGCATATAGGAAGAAGAAACGGCTGGGCAAACAAAATGAAGTTCGAATGCAAAGAGATAAAAGTAACAGTAGATAGGGTTTATTGAAAGTTATCTTTGTACAAGAGTCGATTTGTTTAAAGCCCTTAATAGGCTTCATATATTTGGCCTCAAGTATATTCTTTACTAAGTTTTAAGTCGGTAACATTATAAAACTATATAAATACATACTATATAATAAAATAAATACATATTCACTTTTACAAAATACTTTTCTCATGTTATCAGAGCTAGTATAATAAACTCTAGTAACCCTAACCATTTGATCTTAGTTAGTGTGCTTCTCAATGGCAGAAACTATATACCATGGAGAAAATTTATGATCTTGGCACTACAAGCAAAATAAAAGTTAAGGTTTATAAATGGAACTTGTCTAGAACCAGCTATTAATATAAATGAACATGCTTAATGGAAGAAAATATATTCAATGGTGATATCGTGGCTTCTAAATTCTTTGTCCAAGGACCTGGTTGAATCTTTCATCTATGCTACTTCTACGAAAGCTTTGTGAGATGAGCTAAAGGAATGGTTCGAAGAAAGCAATGGATAATTGATGTTTCAGATCAAAAGAGAGATTAGTAACCTGATCCAAGCTGACATATCAGTAATGATTTACTTTACAAAACTCAAAAGACTATAGGATGAACTTACCTGCATAAGACTAGTTCAAACCTGCAACTGCAATAATGCTGAAAACATGAGGAACATTGAGAATAGTGACAGATTCATGCATTTTTTAATAGGACTATACGAGGGATATGATCATATTAGAAATCAAATACTAATCATGGAACCATTACCAAGTATAAACAAGGCGTATGTAATGGTCCTAAATATAGAAAAATAAAGAGAGGTTCAAATTGAGTATAATAGCACACATGCATTAACAGTATTACCAACACAGCCACAAGTAGTAACACACAATCAAGTACAAAGATTTCTCAAAACAGGGATAAAGCTAGACTAAAATGCAACCATTACGGCATGATAGGACATACTAAAGATACATGTTACAAGATACATGGATGTCTGGACTAGTTTACAAATCCTAAAAAGAAAAGGGAAAAGGCAAATGTTGCATTGCAAGATCCACTAGAGATGCAGAAGGAAACATGGAGTACTAAAATTGGAAGTATAGTACAACAAGAACTACAGAAATACATGCAGGGAAATGAAATACAGGAAATAGCTAGATGTGCTTTAATTGTTGATAACACAGGTAAATCATCTAAACATCTTGTTAAAGCAATTTTAAAATTGAAAGGAAATTGGATAGTAGATACAGGAGCAACATCTCACATGAAAAACAACATAACATATTTCACAGACCTTAAACCTACAAATACTACAAACTTAAAGATTTATTTTCTAGATGGAAAGTCACAATTTATCATAAATATAGGTTGTATTCCATTGCATCCAAAAATAACCTTGTGAGAGACCCTGTATATACCCAGCTTTCATCATAACCTTTTGCTTATTAGCCAATTGACTCAATACGACAATATTACAGCTATTTTTTACTCAAATAAGTGCATTTTACAAAACCTTATCACCCATGAAACCATAGCCACAGTAAAACAACAAGGAGGTTATACATATTGTCAGAAGATTCAAATAAAAAAGAGCAATGTAATAATACAAGTGAAAATTGTAAGAATTTCATAGTTTGGCATAATAGACTCAAACATGCTTCAAGAGAAAAGTGATACATGTAAATGGAATTACTTGTACTAAGGAAATATTTCCTATTGATTATGATGTATGTCATTTTGCTAAACAAGAAAGAAAACCTTTTGGAAAGAGCATGATTAGTAGTAAAATGATTGTTGAGCTCCTATATATAAATTTATAGGGACCCTATGAAACACAATGATATTCGAGTGTAAGATATTTTCTGATTATAGTAGATGATTTTTCTAAGTGATCTTGGACAATCATGTTAAGAAATAAATAGAGATTCATCAAGATTTGTGAGAATTCATAACATAAAATGAAAATAAATTTGACATACATGTTAAGATGATTAGAAGTGACAATGGAACAGAGTTTAAAAATGCAATGTGTAGTGTTTATTTACAAGATAAATGCATACAAGATCAATGTAGTTGTGCATATACACCATAGCAAAATGGAGTTGTAGAAAGGAAATCTAAGCATTTACTTCAAATAGCAAGATCCTTAATGTTCCAATCAAAGTTACCTGTAAATTTTTGGAGCGAAGCAATTTTATATGCTATACAATTGATAAATGTGTTACCCTCTGTTATTTTAGATTGGCAAACACCTTTTGAAATGTTATACAAAAATAAACCAGATTACAAACAGTTCAAAACCTTTAGATGCTTATGTTATTCTATGAACCTGAGTCCAAACAGGATAAAGTTTAGTACAAGAGCAATTAAGTGTATTTTTTTAGGTTTGGCAGAGAATCATAAAGGATACATGTTATATGATTTAAATGAAAAGAGGGTGATAGTGTCTAGAGATGTTAACTTTTATGAGGAAAACTTTCCTTGTAAACATGGCCATACTGAGGATCTCAATGAAATTCCAATTCCTGTAATATAAGAGAGTGAAGAAGAAGTTAGTAGTTATGAAGAAAAAGATGGTAGAATAGAATAGGAATTACTAATTAGATGAAGTGAGTGAAACAGACAAAGACCTCCTTGGCTGAACGATTTTGTGGTGATGTTTCAACCACAGCCTTTCAATCCTTTTCCATCTTGTACACCAAACTACTTAGATTCTGTTACTCTTGTTTATGCTAACCAAGAACCTACTAGTTTTAGAGATGCTTGTCAGGATGACAGGTGGTTGACTATGATGGAAGAGGAGTTAAAGGCCCTATAAGAAAACAAAACATGGGAGCTGGTTAATCTGCCAGAGGGAAAAAGGGCAATTGATCCAAAATAGGTGTATCAAATAAAGTATAATGCAGATGGTTCTATGGTGATATATAAAGCAAAGTTAGTAGCAAAGGGGTATAATCAACAACCAGGAGTCGATTACCATGATAATTTTTCACTTGTGACTAAGCATGTAACTATTAGAGTATTCCTGGCTTTAATAGCCTCTAATTGATGGCCTGTACAGCAATTAGATATCAATAACACCTATTTACATGGGCAAATCAAAGAAGAGCTGTACATGAGACTACCAAATGGCTACCTGAAAGCACAAATAGGACAGTGTTGTAGATTAGTTAAAAGTCTTTATGGATTAAAACAGGTAGGTAGAATGTGGAACAAAGAATTAACAAAAAAGTTACTTAACTTTGGTTTTCGGCAGTCACAGCATGATACATGTCTTTTCACATATGGCAGTGAAAAGGATTTCCTTACTTTGCTTATATACATAGATGATATTCTCATCATAAGACTAGAGTTACTTGGAATCCAAGCAGTCAAAGAGTTCCTGGATAAGAAATATACAATAAAGGATTTGGGAGATGTATGATATTTATAATATTCCTAGCTTTAGCAGCCTTGAATTGATGGCCTGTGCAGCAATTAGATATCAATAACACTTATTTACATAGGTAAATTAAAGAAGAGTTGTACATGAGACCACTAGATGGCTACCTGAAAGCATAAATAGGACAGTGTTGCATATTAGTTAAAAGCCTTTATGGATTAAAACAGGCAGGTAGAATATGGAACAAAGAATTAATAGAAAAGTTACTCAACTTTGGTTTTTGACAGTCACAGCATGATACATGTCTTTTCACATATAGCAGTGAAAAGGATTTCCTTGCTTTGCTTGTACACATAGATGATATTCTCATCATAAGACCAAAGTTACTCGGAATCCAAGCAGTCAAAGAGTTCCTAGACAAGGAATATACAATAAAGGTTTTGGGAGATGTACGATATTTTTTGGGATTGGAGGTTTCAAGGTCTCAAGAAGGGATGTATGTGCATCAAAAGAAATATGTGATGGATTTAATTTCAAAGGTAGGTTTGGAGAATGCAAAGGTTGCAGATTTTCCTTTGTCTAAGGGACAATGCCTAGATTTAGATCAAAGTGATTTTATGGCCAAACTAGATGTTTATAAAAGATTGATCGGGAAACTTTTATATCTAAGGTTTACACGATCAGATATAATACATGTAACACAGTAGCTTAGCCAGCACATGCAAACGCCCCACTGAAGTCATCATTCGGCTGTACTACACATAGTGAGGTATCTAAAAGGCAATCCAGATCATAGACTTTTTTTCCCTGTAGGAAATAGTTTAGAGATATCAGCATATTGTGATGCTGATTAGGCAACCTGTAAAAAGACTAAGAACTCAATCATAGGTTACTATGTATTCATAAGGAAGGCTCTTATTTCATGGAAAACAAAAAAAGCAACAGTAAGCAGATTAATAACAGAGGCTAACTATTAGAGTATGATAAAGATAGTATGTGAGTTAAAGTGGATTTCATACCTTTTATCAAATTTGTAAATAGAGTGTGAAAAACCAATCCCTTTGTATTGTGATAATCAAGTCGTGTTACACATAACTGCAAATCCAGTATTTCATGAGAGAACAAAGCACATAAAAATAGACTACTACATCGTTTGAAACCAAGTGGAAGCATGGTTCATTACACAGGCACATGTATGAATAGATCAATAGTTAGCAGATCTATTCATAAAGTCTTTGGGAGCATCAATATTTCAGAGTTTATTATTCAAGATGAAAATATCGATTTAGAACTGTTTTCATCTTGTAAGGGGAATGAAAGAATAATCGAATTGGTGTGTAGTTTGACATAGAAGAAAGAAGGAAAAGAATTGGTTAATGGAAAGAAAAGAGAAAGTTGTTTGACAAAAGTACATGGGAAGAAGAAATAGCTAGGCAGACAAAATAAAAGTTGGAATGCCAAGAAATAAAAGTAACAACATATAGGGTTTATTGAAAGTTATCTTTGTATAAGAGCTAATCTGTTTAAGGCCCTTAATGGGTTTCATATATTAGGCCTCAAGTATATTCTTTACTAAGTTTTAAGTTGATAACATTGTAAAAGTATATAAATACATACTATAGAATAAAATAAATACATATTCATTTTTACAAAATACTTTTCTCACATGTTATAGTCTTACTCATCGAGAGACCCAGAAGATATCTTCTTTTAAATAGTAGGACAAATCATATATTGATTATTACTTTACTTTAAACAAATCTTATCTCAAAATATAATATTCATTATGTATGAAACTATAATAACCTTAAGTCTATAGACTCATAAACATGATTGTTATGAGAATCATTTATGACTTTAGTTTATGATATGACCTTATTGTGTGTCTAACCAATATTTTGTTCTCTAACAAGATACATATAATTTCAATTTATTTGGTCATATGATCATCTCATAATTAACAATCAAAATTATACTAATCATTAATATTTGACAAATATATTATAATATAATAAATATAAAATTATTATATGTAATATAAAATCATTATAAATAACAAATAATCTTGTTTATGAAATGATAATAATGTTTACAATATTGGCATAGGGCATAATCATCAATAGTAATATTGATTATTTCCAGAAATATTTTGATACATAATAAAGAGACCATGTTTTCAATCTCAATAAACTTAATGGAAAAGTACCAACAATTACATTCTTAAATCATCTTGACCAAAATTTTTCCTTCACTAGATCAAGTTTACAACATTGTTCAAAATGAAGAGTCATAGTTGTCCTACTTACTTAAAACATAAAATCTTTTAAATATGTTATTAATGGTCAAAGGAATAAATCTAAACAAGTTTATTTTAGTTGTGGTAAGATAAAACATATTAAAGCACAATGTTATCATCTTATTAGATTCCTTGTTGATTTCAAATTTATCAAATCTACAGGAGTCTTTAGTAAAAATTTTCTTATCATTTCATACCATTTTGTTAATCATGCATCTTTTACGAAACATGTTGCTAATCCAAAAGTGATTACTTTATATAAGGGCTCTTTTGATGTCTTGCCTCATAATATCCCAACTTTATCTCTTTCTTGGAATCAAGTGACTTGATTATTATCTCTCTTAGGTACTTCTTCTATTGAAGGTCCTTCTTATGATGAAGTTCCCTCTTCATCCTCTATTAATGCTTCTTAAGCCAATGTTATAAGTCTATCATCTTTTTATCCTCTTTCATGTCTAATTTCTTCTCATTCTTTTAATAACTTTATATGGATTGTCGATACTAATGCAATCAATCATATTGTTTATGGTAAATCTTTTTTTTCATCTATTCATGTTCATGCATAGATTTATACTATGGTAAATCTTATATTATCTTACTTGATGGTGCAAAAGTCTAAGTTGCTATGTAATGCACAGATTCATGCAAAGATGTTATATATTTATACTATATTCTTTTTTTATTAGAGATTTAATAATTTTTTATTTTTATTATTAGTAGAAAGTTTATTTATAAAGATAATGATAACAATTATATGTGAACTTATAACTATTGAGTGTTCCTAAATGGTTTGCTATCTAATATGAAAAAAATTAACACAATGGTATAACATATAACTTGAGTGAGAGAGGAATAATTAATTCTCCCATGCACCATAATCATATAATTCAGTTATCCCTTTCTTAAGCGCTTTTGTATCTTCTACCTTTTCCATTTGTGAAGCTACAGCAATATGTTACACATTTTATATACTATATTTTTCCAATGTTTTAAGCTATGTTTTATAACCTTTTTGCCCAACTTTTTATATAATTTATATCATTTTTCTGCATTTGCATAACATTCACCATATTGCATTTGATATCTATTATGTTTTATATTTTGCTATGTTTTTACATGATTTTATCTCTTATTATCATCATTTTTATCATTTGTGTTTTGTATGTTTTTATAGCCTCTTTTTCCTTGTGAATTTTCTTTACTATATGTTGATCTATGGTTCATTTAAGTAGGATAGAACCTCACTTAACCTGTGTATTTTGCTGCAACTTTCAATTCATTTCCAGAGTCTAACTCGACTTGAGTATCATCTATACTCAGGTCGAGTACATCGCTGCCTTTATGGGTCTTAGTTTTCCAGCATCCTACTCGACTTGAGTGTAGCTATACTCGAGTCAAGTATGACTTATCTACATTACGTGTCGGCCATTTTTAGGATTATTTTTACACCATTAGATCATATATTTTGGATGATTTTAATTTATTTACATCATAGGTATATATATTTTCTTTTCTTTTATAGAAAGAGACAAGAAAAAGCTTGGAGAGATAACATTTTACCATTTAGGTAAAAATTCTAGGTTTTGAATTAGATTAGATTAGTCAAAACCCTTTTGATTTCACTTTGTTTCTAGAATCAATCACCATTTTATTGAATTACCCAATTTTATTATAGATATTTAATTGCTTTTATCTTATTTTTAGTGAGTAGAGCATTGGAACATTGGGAATCTTGAAGAAGGAAAGAAGATGATCGAGCGTAAAAGTGTCATGTTTTATGCCCACAAAGCACCTATTTTAGCACTATTTATTTATTAGAACAGTTGACTTGTGTACATTTCGTATTTTGCAGGTCAAAAACGGTGAGTTTTGGAAAACGTGCTTAAATGG
>CANYBF012052592.1:0-14628 GCA_948192965.1 Dalechampia spathulata
GTCTATTGTGTCTGATAGGGATCCTTGATTTACTTCTCAATTTTGGGGTGCTTTCCAAAGAGCTTTAGGCTCGAAAGTACATTTCAGTACGGCTTTTCACCCCCAGACCAACGGTCAATCTGAGAGGGTGATCCAGATTCTTGAAGATATGCTTCGTGCCTGTATTCTCGAGTGGGAGGGTAGCTGGTATCAATACGTGCATTTGATCGAGTTCACGTATAATAACAGCTACCAATCAAGTATTTAGATAGCACTGTATGAGGCTTTGTATGGGCGTAGGTGTAGAACGCCGTTACATTGGGATGAGGTCGACAAGCGGAGATTGATTGGGCCTGAACTGGTTCAGCAGGCCGAGGATCATGTATAAGTGATAAAGTCCAGGTTAAAAGTTGCTTCTGATAGATATAAGTCGTATGTAAACTTAAAGCGGTGAGACATTGAGTATCAAGTTGGAGACAAAGTGTTCTTGAAAGTATCTCCATAGAAGAAGATTATGAGATTTGGTCAGAAGGGTAAGTTGAGTCCTCGTTTCATTGGACGGTATGAGGTGTTAGAGCGAGTGGGTCCGTTAGCGTACAGGTTAGCTTTGCCACCAGATTTGGACAGGATTCATGATGTGTTTCATGTTTCTATGTTGAG
This sequence comes from Dalechampia spathulata, assembly GCA_948192965.1. NCBI lineage: Eukaryota > Viridiplantae > Streptophyta > Magnoliopsida > Malpighiales > Euphorbiaceae > Dalechampia > Dalechampia spathulata. The sequence goes on from CANYBF012052592.1 coordinate 640, forward strand.
GAGGTACAGATCAGATCCTACGCATGTGATTCCAGTGGAAACAATTGAGGTTCAACCCAACTTGTCGTATACCGAGGAACCAATTCAGATATTGGCCCGAGAGATTAAGCAATTAAGAAATAAATGGATACCGTTGGTGAAAGTATTATGGAACCATCACACGGGTCAAGATGCGACTTGGGAGTGAGAGGCTCTGATGAGGGAACTATATCCTCACTTGTTTTATGGTAAGTTTCGTTCTAATTTTAGGACAAAATTCTTTTTTGGGGGAGAGAGTTGTTACACCCGTATTTGAGGCCCTGGCAGTTTGTACGTTAGTATACGGATAGAGGTCTGTATACGTATGAGTTTTGTTATACATTGATGGTGTGTATACATGTATGTATGTATTTATGTATGCTTGTATATGTTGATTGTGATTGTATTTCATGATACTGTCACCTTATTGGGAAGCGTGACTTATTGGTTGGATGAGGGATAGTGATTGTGATGTGTTTAGGTTGGTTTTGGAGTGTTTTTCACAGGTTCCGAGTGAGTTAGAAGTTTCGAGTTAGGCATGTCCTAATTTTAAGCATGCGGTACGGGTGTACGGATATCCGTACGGGCATACCATGCTTGAGGGAATAGCGAATTAGAGGTCCTGGAGTCGGTACGGGCATACCAAGAGGTTGTATGGCCGTACCGTTGCTTGCAGGAAAATTTATGCATCAGCAACTTTAGGGTCGTATGGGCGTACCAAACCTGGTATGAGCATACAATAACTCGCAGGAAATCAGTGTATCAGGGTTTTTAAGTTGGTACGGGTGTACGGGTATTTGGTAAGGCCGTACATGACTTAAAACACCGTTTTTAAGAAGATAAACTTAGACTTTTCTTTGACTTTCTTTCCTTTTCTTCCTCCTAAACCCTTTCTAACATCCCCAAACCCCTAGAGATTGTCTTCCTTCAAGGTATTAAGCATATCGGAGTTGATTTTACAAGACTAGAAGCTTAGAGGAGTGATTAGCCACTAGAAGCTTTACTTCTTCCAGGTTAGTGCTCGTTTGTATTGAGTTACTCTTTGCTTCTTTTATTGTTTTAAAGCCAATTGAGGCTTAAGGTTCAATGTTTGGGGATTGAATTCCTGTATTGGCCTATTATGTGGTGATATGAGCTTGTTATTTGTTCAGTTAAATGATTCTTGCTTGGGATTCTCTATGGTACTCTCGCATGTTAGCATATTCATGACATATGGGATCGTGAATGCCTAGACAGAGCGAGAGAAAATGAGGAAAGGCATGCTGGATCATATATTACAGGATTCTATAATGGAATCGTATATTATATTGCCTCCTACGGGAGTTGAGTCTCGAGACATAGGTAAAACAAAGGGGCCTATGGGCCAGGATTACAGTTGTCCTCCTTCGGGAGTTGAGTACCGGCATATAGGGATACAACATGGGAATATATTGTGCACAATACGTGAAAAGGAAAAAGGGAAAGAGAGTACAGAATAGAAAGAGAGAGAACGGGATAAGCATAGCATTGCATTGTATTGCCTGTTGCCTGACATGCTTGTTTCTGTTATATATATGTGTATGATAGCTAGCACCACTGAGTTTTAGACTCAGTGTTTATCAATTGATGAACGCAGGTTCCGAGCCTACTGTTGAAGGCCCAGAGCAGTGACTACCAGTGTCAGCAGAGAGGCGGATTCTGCATAAATCCTTATCTTGAGGTGGTCTGGGACAGCCGATCATGCTTCCTTTTTGTTAGTCTTGTATTGTAGCTTGTATATAGAGCAAAGAGGCAGTAGTGTATTTGTAGTTTGGTAGTGACTTGGACGGTTATTGTAACCAGAACCTTCGTATATTAATAAATATATTTTTTTTATTGACATGTTCATTCAATTAAATGCATATTGTTATCCAGGGTTATGATTGGTTCTGTTGATGATTTCACCGCCATACTATCTGTTGTCCCCATACGACGTCATTTTATACGTGTACAGGTATCCCTTGTAGTGTATACTACAGGAGCATGTTACTCCAGGTATAGGCTGGGTGTGACATATATCATCATGATCCTCCAAAAAATGATCAAATGGCTTTAATTTAGGGTAAAAATGTATGAGAAATCATGGCTAAAAAAATTCAATACGAGTCATGTTCAAGTCAACATGACACGTGTTGAGCTTATATGATGAAATGCAATAAAAATTGAGGCTAACACAAGTCAGGTTATCAAACTATCCTAAACTTAAAGATTTTGCTTTTCCTCAAGCAAAGAAAGTTTCAAAAGTATAAACAAGAATAAACATAAAGTTATCACATTTCAATACATCAAGGTCAAATAAAAAATAATCTTACCTCAAATAACATACTAGAAATTTCTATATTGGATTAAAAATCTCAAAATTAAATATACAATCCTATAATTACAAATGCCAATATGTTATACTTATAAAAGATAGACATTCAAATGATGGCAAATATATCAATAAATTAAGCTAAGATGAAAAAGAGAGTTCAATATGAATACTCTTGGCTCAATTATAACATAGTTAATAGATCAAGTTATTTCATAAATATTTCCTTTATTATTACTAATTTCTAGACCATGATATCTTGTGTGCATCTTTAACATGAATACAAACATTATTTGTGACACCCAAACGGATCACAAGCTCCTATAGAATGGTTAATGCATCCCACTCCCACACCAAAACATATTAATCATTCTATAAGGGATCTAACAATTCTCTTTATTCTCATACAATACATCCCATTATACATTAAGCCTTTACAATAAGGTGATCTACCATTCAAATTATCTAAATAATTCAAACATCCTAACAAGCATTCATGTCAATCATCTGTTAAAACATGCTCATACATAATAAACTTTGATTAAGTAAATGTTGATAAAGTTATACATCATTGAGCATTCAATATTTACAATCACAATCAAATTTGAACATTTACTGCATATAAACGTTACTTAAAAAGTTGATAGTTGCATAAATAGATAACAAGCTAGGAGTTTGTTACATAGCTCAAAAGATGATCAACCTCGACTATACAAATCAATAATGACATTGTCCAAACTGGTATTCTTTGATCCTGACTCTCAGCTAACTACCCGAGCCTGCATTCATCAACAGACAAACGCTGAATATAAAACTCAATGGTGTTTAAATAAAAATGAACATGACTATAAGTTATGCAATGATGTTAGACACATTATAGAAAAGGTTAACATTAATAATCTATAATGCACATAGTTACTACATATTAAGACAAGCATAATTAATTATATATAATATATCATCATAACTCATGAATAATTTCAATCATAACCATGGACTAAATTATTCCTCATTCACTTCATTCCTATCATCCAATAACTCAAAATACAATCTCATTCTATAGTTCCTTTGCAACGAACATATAATTATAAAATAACATTGTTTTATTTCTCATTCTATGCTCAATCAGTTAAATGATCATTATGCATGATCCTAATGTATGCATTATATGCATCATGTCTCTCTTTTTAGTCCATCATTATTTGCAATCCCATAATGCTTATTTCATTTACTTTGATTGTGCATAATATATTGGCTTCTATTTCATATTTGTTGCATTTCCAGTACATATTCGCCTCCTTCATTCCTCCACTAATTATGTAACTTTCATGTCTCCCTTATTCCTCGACCATTATTTAATACAATACCACCCTTATTTCACCACCGTTATTTATTTCAATACCTCTCTTATTCCTTCAATACCTCTCCACCACATGTCATGCTTATAAGATAAAATGCATGACTCATCATAACACATCATTCAATACATGCTCAATAGTTAATTCATGGTTAGCAATCAACCCATAACTCAAAGTCATCAATTACCATATCACATTACCAATCATTCTCTAACACCATTTCAATCGCATTTCACTTCCATTTTTATACAAAAATATCATTATAATAGTGGAAGATAACCAAAGTATATAATAATACCTATTCAAGTCCATTTATATTCAACCAAGCTTTACTATTACCTATCAATCTCATTTCATTATTCAATTATTATTAAGTACAACCTATACTAAGTACAAACCTGGTATGTCTCATGTTTGGATCCTCTGTAGGTGTTGAGGTTGTAGCTTTCCCCTTATCAACACTTAATGTAATATCCATACATTCTTAGTTCACCAACATTATTCAAGCATTTACACAATTCATCTTAATCATTTTATAACACAATTTCATCATTATACTTCATATACACACTCATTGAAGTATTTAACATGCAAAGCCACACTTAATAACATGTATCATTCATTTTTAGGCTTCCCAAAGTCATGTATAAGTTTCATGGGTCATGCACCAAGTTTCCCCATCAAAATCCACTCAAAATAAGCCTTAAGAGTTAACACGAGTCATGTGGAACTCGACCCCTACAAAGTAAGCTTGTGTAGGTCATGTAAGATTATACCTAGGTCATGTAAAATCCACACGAGTCACGTAAGACTCATCATCCCTATAAAACACCCATTTTCACCACTTTTTAATAAATAAATCACTCCTAACGGTTCCTTAAGCTTCCTAACCTAATCCCATAACCAAAACAATATAAAAATACTTCCAAAACTTGCCAAAAACATCAATTTAACATAATTTATAGTTCAATCATGCATCAAATACAATTCAATATAGTTTTTACTTCATTCAACTCCACCTAAGCATGAATAAGGTTAAAAGTGATTCTAACATTCATGGATATGAATGATCCCATTCTTCTCAAATGTCATACACTTATAAGTATCACCATAAGGTGATCAAGCATACATACATATCATTTACATCAAGTATACACTTACCTTTTTAATCACTAGCAAGAGTTCTGCTAGCTCTTCTTCTAATCACTTTCTTCTATGCTTATGTGAAGTTAGTTAACCTTAATCACCTTCTCTTCTTTTATAGTCTTTGAGTTCTATCATTATCTTCTTTTATCTTCCCTTCTTTATTCATATGTGATCTTCTTCTTTTCTTTCTCCTAATTTTGCTTTTAACATACATAAAATATCATTTGCCATATATATCCCCCTTTAGTCAAAGTCAGGGTTAAATGTTTGACCCATAATGTTTATCTCTTCCCTACTTCTTTCTCTTGTTTTATTTTATAAGTACTTATATATATATGTATGTATATATATATATATATATATTCCCTTATTTCACTTAACCATTTTAAATCATATACATAACTTATACATATACAATATGTATACACCTTCATATACAAGTAAATATATGTATAATAAATAATTCTCAATCAACACTTAAGTAAATCATTCTAAATACATATAATCACTATACCGATTTAATCATTCATTCATAATAATATCATAAGCATATCATCACAAGCACATTTAATGGCATTTAATCATCTAATCATACCCATAATAATACTATATATATAAGTATATTCTAGGTGTTAAGAATGGATATGACATTATTAATGTTAGTACTTGGTTAATCAATTCATAACAAAGATACATAAAGTTCAACTCTCATACTTTTCAAGCTTTTTGACTTAGAGACAACTATGGGGTGCATAGATGCCCCTATCTAATAAGTATTCAAAATATAGTCGAAATCGAACAATAACACTCGTATTCATTAGTCATATTCGACTTAAAAAATCACATAGGGCACATGTAGTTCCTTACCTACTAACCAATAAATATAGGAGTAGGTCTAAAATTTAATAATAACTTTCATACTTCTTTCTTTAATATTAGTTAATTAATTAATTAATTAATTAATTAATTAATATTTATTTTATATGACTTGATCTATTCAACCAACCTATAACAAGCTTGGGAATTCAATTGAACTATATAAATCTAAGTCAAAAATTTACTTAAATTTACATAAGTAAATAAAGAGAGTTAAACATTTAAGTAATTATTGGCAAGAGTAACATAGAGCTAGATAAACAATTAAGAGGTAATACAACCATAGGCAAACTTCTAGATCGTATTGAAAATAATTCATATCAAACATTAACGAGTTGATATTGAAAAGTGATAATTAAAGATATAACTCTCATTTATAACGACGTTCAAGCAATATGCACACAAATTAAAGCCAAAAATCAAAAAACATTTAAATGGAAAAAAATTAAACAAAAATGCATGAAACACATGAAATGAGAGTAATTATACATGATGTATGAGATAAGCATGAGATAAAATACAATACAATGCATGTAATGTGCCACCCCAAACTTAATGTTTGGCATTTTCCTTAATGATACACAAAATAAGTTAAAATAAGACATTAAACAACATAAAAAAAATAACAAGAATTAAAGATAAGTCAAAATCAAGTAGGGTGAAAATGAAATGTAATGCATATCAAACATATGAATAATAACCATTATAAGTACTAGGTAAACTTAGCTAAAATATGAACATAAATACAAGATAATGCAAAACACATAGGTGAAATGAATACCAACATGTAGAATAATAAACACCTAAAAACTTACATGCAAAAGCTAGAATTGCAAAAATTATTCACTACAAAAACTAAAACACATATAATAACATGATTGCAAAAGAATGATTCATGAACATGAAACTTAAACGCAATCATGAACTAACACGTTTAACATGCAAACTACCCTAAACATAAAATAAAAATAAAAAGAGAAATATGTAAAATTGAGCTAATTCTAAACATCTTAAATATATAATTTAAGCAAATAAACATACAAAAAAAAACAAACACACACATAACACATTTAAACAAAGTTTAAAATCAAAATTAAATATCAAAACATCAAACATCAAAACATACTAATTTAAGGTCATTATCTTGAGCCCAAAACTTTAGAACTCATCGTGGTTGTAGATGTAGAGCATTATAATGCTCCTTGGATTTGGCTCTAGTTGAATCTCTTCAATATTAGGCATAATATATTCCTTAAAAGTCCTATTCTCCATCTCTAAAGCTTATTTATGAGCTCTTAAGTTTGTGTGGAATGTTATTTCTATTTCCAAGTCAATTAGCACTAGATTTTCAACATTAAGGGCTCTCCTCATATATTAAACTTAATATCTATCTTGAAAAGAGATAGAAATAAAGGCAGTAACAAAATTAATAAAAATAAAATATAATCCTAAATTAATCAACTATTGTTAAAATCATTAGTATTAGCTGTATACACAGTTGATCTGCAGGAATGACACCAAAAACTTATTGGTGTATGGGTTAACATTATTCAATTATATGTGAATTTAACAATTTTTAAATTTATAATTCCTAACTTTAAACTCATGCCACCATAAGAGTATGGATCATGAGTATAACTTAACGGTATTGTTCTCTAGGATTAAAAGTAGTAAGTACTAGTTATTGATTTCCTCAATTATTTAGCCAAACAATATGTTTAATCATTCATTAATCATCTAAATGTATAAGTAAACATGCATGTCAATTTAACTAATCTAGTCTAAATTATGCTATAATTATGCTACATTAGTATTCATAGGCATAAGATTGGAATTTTACATGTGAAGAAGTAACTTAAAATTATAAATAACCATACTTAAGTATTCATCAAGGTTATGTATAGTGTAAAATAACCTTTTTTCAAAGAATTCATTACCTACTAAAAATAAGCTAACATTTATTTTCTTGATTGCTAGTTTACTTTTAGTGATCAAGCACACTTTCGACACTCAAGCCTTAATTAAATTAACTTCTACATCTAAGTAATCAATCTAAAGGTGTTCTTTTATTCTTTCCATTTAATTAATTCTTCTTTTAAAGCGATTAACTAAGCATATGTCAATCAAGAAAGTTAAAGAGCCCTCTCAACAAATATGACATCGTAATCAATAATAGTAATGAAAGAACATGATGAATACAAAATAGATTAACATAATTGAAATTACATGCTATTCATAAGCATAGGTCCCAACCCTATACTATCAAATACTAAAACATAATAAAGTGAAAGAAGTTATAAAGTAACAAAATTCTAAAGAGAAAATTACCATAAGTTCAATTACATTAGAAAAGTAAATAAGATCTTCCTAACTTTTTATTCGCTTTAGGTCATATTCTGTTGTCCCTCTTCTAATCTCTGTCTTTACAACTTCCAATCTTCTTAGATCTTATTAGGAATTGCTAAAGAATAAAAGTTAAAAGGAGGGTTAGAATATATCAAGAACCTAAAAACCTTAATTTCATGACTACAAGAAGATGCCTAAAACTAAATTACTCAAAGATTGTGTGGGGCAGAAAGAAAAGCCTCCCCCCATAAGAGTTTGCAAGGAAGGGAAAGAAAAGCTAATCCTCCCATAAAATCCTTAGTTTCTACCTTTTATCACATGTAAAATTGTTAATGGAAGGTTATTTTCATATGTACCATCATAGCTCTTCACAAAATGATCAAATAACTTCAATTTGGGGTAAAAATGCATGAGAAATTATGGATGAAAAGTCAATACGATTCGTGTTGAAATCAACATGACTCATGTTGAGCTCATATGATGAAATGCAATATAACTAAGGCTAATACCAATCATTCCATGTTAATCAAATATCCAATAATACATGCTAATTCGAGGCCAACATGAGTTAATTTGCATTCAACATGACTCGTGCTACATGAAAATGATAATGATTGAACTAATATGCATGAAACTCACAAACCATATATAAAAATGCAAAAATAAGCTAAATGATGAATGCAAAGTGAAAAGTATGAGAAATGCTTAATTTCTACATGAAATTGTGTTTGCTTGAAGTTAAAAGCATGAAAGTTATACTTAAAAGAACATTACAATAAGAGAAAATATGGGTTGAAAACATGGTTATCACAATGATATATTTTTTAAAAGAATAACGAATTCTACATTTTCTTTTATTTTCTAAAAATAATAATTCCTCTTTAAGAATATCAGATTTTAACTTTCATTGACAATTGTATTGTATTTAACCTTATATTAAACTTGAATTAAAATATTTTAAATCACACATTACATTTTCATGAAGACAAAATGTTATTTTTATCGATCCATTTTTTCTTTTATATAAGTTTTTAAAAATGCACTATTTTTAACATATTCTCTTTTATTATTCTGTAGATTTTCCTTAACAAATTCATCAATTCATCCACCAATTAATTGAATTAACTAGTGTTCAACATAACAAATTATTATAAATATTTTTATTTATTTTTAATTACTAAAATTTTTTATTATTCTAAATATATTAAAATATTATTTATTTTTATCTTGATAATTTTATATTTATATAAAGTTAATTGAAATTTATTAGAGTTAATAAAAATTAAATATAAAAATTTTATGTAAATTCTCCTAAATATATTATAATCATCAGATATGTATTATAGGATGATTATTTTATATGACTTAGTGAGTGTCCTTTCTTGCCTCAATTTGAATAGTAAAGGTAATACCCAATCTATTTAATTTCAAATTAGATTCAAAACATTATTTTTATACTTCTTTAAAGTTCAAGTTAGGTCCAAGTATTCATTTTTATATTTTTTTAATTAGCATATTATCATATCATAGAAATTTAATTTAAAAAATATTAACTAATATTATACATTAAAATTTTATCATTTTTAATCAACATAACTTTTATGATCCCTAAAATACCCTCTCAACAAATACATACAAAAAATATCTATTAAACATATTTCTTTCCATAATCTTTTCATGATTTTTCTTTTCTTGTCTCATCTATTCATTTTTCTTCTTTTTGTATTATTCCTACTTATGATTCTCTTTCTTTTATTGTTGTTGCAACAATGCAAATGACAAATGTTGTAATTTTGAAAAAATGATAAATATATAATTTTCTTATAAGAATTTTAGCTTAAAGTTCATTAGTTGAAGATTTATGATAATTGGCCCAACCCATTTAATTAGTTAACCTAATTGATTATGGGATTTGTTTTCAATTTTTTTGAAATCGATAATTTTTTTAATAAAGTATTAGACTTTTTTGAAACTTTTTAAAATTAATGGATTTTTTTAAAAAATAATTACAAAATAACATTTTAAAAATTTTACATAGATTTATTCTAGTTTACTTTAATATATAAAAAGATTTACTTCAAGTTTATTTTAAGTTTACATCCATTATTTTTGAAAATATTTACAAAATTTTGTTATTTTTGTAAAACTTCAAAAAACACTTAATATTATTGCAAAACATAAAGTAAAATCTATCATTTTTGTAATTATCTCATTGATCAATTGTTTGATTTGATTAATGAAAGTGTTTTGACTTAAATAGAAAATTTAATACAAAGAAAGATAAGATCACAAAATTGATTTGTATTTGAAAATTGAAGGTACTTGAAGTGGAGGAAGTTAGGAAGTGAAGAAAGTTAAGAAAGAAATGAAGGAAGAAAGTGGATAGTGAAATGCTTCTTACATGAAAATGACTTTGAAGAATAAACTATTACTTTTTAATTATAAAAAGTAGTAAAACGAAGAAAGGAGGATAATAATCAATTGTTTAAAATACAAAAGTCACCTAAAAACTCAAGAAAATTCTTAGAAAATTCTTCAATTTATTCCACTATTTTTCTATTTTGAAACTTTGTAATTAGTTATTATGATAGCAAACTAAATTCATTTCTCACCTAATTGTTCAAGCTTTCTTTCAATTTCTAGTATTTAATTTAAATTTCATTTACTGTTAGGATTTTAAATAAATTATCATAAAAGAGTTTGAGTATCCATACATCTAAGGATGTCAAGAGTATTAGATGACATAGAAGCCTTGAACCCTTGAAATAAAGAATGATATAATGTTATGGTAAAATAAAAGCTTGTTGTGCTAAGGTTTGTAGTCTCACTTACTTTACCTCTAATTAAGAAGGGTGCATAGCATAACATTAGGAATTTCCTTATATGTTAACTAGGATGTAGAAAGGTATAAAGTTTTATAAAGAAAACAGAGTAGTTGAAGAATAAACCTAAGGAGAAATATAAGTTTAGCAAAAAACCATGAAGCATATCAACAATGCAAAGTTAGGTGACAAGTCAATTGATATAATAAGGAAAGAAGAATAACACCTTATATTTTATAAGGTAAGATAAATAAAGTACCCTTTAGAGATAGTGTAATGAGAAAATGATTGATTATAATGGACTTGTGAAATTTATTATATATACTTATCAACTAATCAAATTATACATGTTGGACTTCTTTTATTTAAGTATAATGTTGGTATGAGATTAAGAATTATTTAGATTTATTTTATTTTATTATTTAAGTTATAATATATTTAAATTAGTTGTGTTAAATTTAAACTACTCTTATTAATATAAATAAATGTATAAAAGATAATAAATAAATAAATAAATAAGTAAAACACACTTGGTATATAAAAATAATTTTTTTTAGGAAGGGTTTACAATTAAAAAAATGGTGGAAATAAAAATTAAATAATTTAGAGTTTAGAATTAAATCCATTCATGCTTTAATAAATAAAGTAAAATGAAGTTATAGAGATGATAATAATAATAATAAGGTGAATTAAAGTGGAAGAATTGTTTATGTTTTTGGTTCATTCAAGCTTATTAGATGAACAGATAATCTGACTTTTCTTCATTTCACTAAAAGGACCAACATTGGCTTCGCATCACAATCTCAATAAGGCAACCAAAGTCGAATCGAAGCCTCTCTGTACTACTTTCTATAAGCAGTACAGGTTTAAATCCTGTTTTGTTGTTACTTTGCTAGATTTGGGGATGATGAAGCAGAAAGATGATGAGTCTTTCATGGACTACTTTAGTCGGATGATGGATAAGGCTACACTGGTTAGACAGAAGCCATTTGAGTCAAACATGATCAATAAGCTTATTATGGGTTTGCAACCATTGTACTAGGATAAGTTAAAGTATCATACTTTCCTTACATTCAAGGGCATCTACTCTATCGGCCAATGGATTGAGTACGCTGAGGGGTGGAAGAAGAAGTAGCCTTCCTTCCTCAAACCAAAAACCACTACATATACCCAAAAACAACACAAACCCTACTACATCAATGCCCTATAATCACCAAATCCTATACTCTAAAATACTACCTAGTCTCGAAAGTACTCAAATCTTGGGATGCTGTTTTCCAAGTTCTTCAAGTGTCTCTTAAAAACCAAACTTATCAAGCCTTTTGAGCCAAACTTCTAAACACCAATCCCATTCCCCTAAGTCTGAATCAATAGAGGTTTATAAATTTTAAGAAGGGTAAGTCAACTAAGAAGATACTGTGCAACATGAACTTTGTACTTGACAAGGGTTTGGGTTAGTACCAACATGGTCCAGTGGAGTTCAACATCCCTACATCCATATAGGAAGAGAGATACTACATTGGGTTTGATCCCTACACCTCAAATAAGCTGGAAAAGTGTAAGATAATTACCTTTATCGAAGTGAGATGTAGTATTATGGAGCTCTCAAGTTGCCTAACTCAAAGGACTTATTTGACCAATAATTCACCATCTTAGGTGATGTTTAAGACTTGTCAGCCTTGACAACATCCAAGAGGTTTACTGCCACTTCTTTTACCATCAGCCGCTATAGTTGTCACACTAGAGTCCAAGCTACAAAGTTTGGATATGGGGGATTAGCTTCTTCAAATGGTCTATAAGGACATCGCCACCTTAGTAGATAGCACTTTTGATGAGCTTATATATGAGAATAATGATGTCCTAATTTTTATACTTTTTGATGATGATGTAATCCCTTCAAAATTTAATGCAAAGAAAAATGGTTTTGCTTATGTTTGTGATGTGTTTCTGATGGCATTATATGTGAGCATGAGCATTACATAAGTATTTTTAACATTAATGAATCACATATAGAAATTGTTAACATTGGCATAGATGATAGGCCTTGTCTTCTCTAGATTGCATTTGACTTAACCGCTGATGAGAGAACAAAGATCATCAGAGTGTTGAAACAACATATAAAAGCCTTTGCTCTAGGTAATGAAGACATGACGGGTATTGATAGAACTATCATTGAATACAGAATCCTGATCAGACCTAAGTTCAAGCTAGTTAAGTAGAAGCTGCATCGACTCCTACTAGAATAGGCTCAAAAGGTTAAAGAGGATATCTAGAAGTAGTTGGATGCTAAGTTCCTTGAAGTGGTTGGCCAATGTCATTATGGTTCTTAAGAAAGATGACAGGATTAGGGTCTACATAGATTACAGGGATTTGAATAAGGCATTCCTGAAGGATGACTTTCCTTTGCCTCATTGTAAGAGTAGCGCGCCCCGGATGCAGGAGTGCTGCACGCTGTTCGGCGTGAGATGCCGTGGTGCTTGCTCTCAATGGCGTACTTCCATAGTTGATTGGTCTTTCACCTAGAAAGATCGCGTCGAGTTAAAGAATGTGGAGTCGCCACCCAGTTTATTTTGCCAATTCAATTGAATGACTAGAAAAACTGGGAAATAAAACCCGGGCCTCCCTATGTTGGAAAGCGGCCTGAATTTCTTCAGAGTTTGGGTTTGGGATTTCAAATTTATTAATGCTCCGTTTTATTATGTTCACTTATTTAATTTAGTGAAAATTCCTAAACATGCAATTAGGTTTAAGTTTGTTAGCATACTCTTTCATGGCATAGGGCATACGAAGCGATACATCACATACTATGGAAAGCATAAAGAAAGCATAAAAAAAACATAAAGTGCAGAAAATTAAATGCAGAAAATAAAATGTGGGCAAATACAACCCACCCAAAAGAAAGCAAATAAATAAGAAACAAATAAACAAATATAAAACAATTTGGGTATTTAATACAACCCAACCAAAATAAAAGCAATAAAAACACTAATTTTGAGCCCAAGGCCCAATCACTCTCTTCATGGTCCAAATGGGTTTTCCTTTTGATTGGGCCTCGGGCCCGACCCATCTACTCCCTCCAAATTAACCTAATTCT
>CANYBF012052634.1:0-16037 GCA_948192965.1 Dalechampia spathulata
TTCGGGCAAGTACCTAGAATGCCCAAAATGCCCTTCTAGCAACCCTAATTCGAATCCTGGAATGCACCGGGACAAACCAAGATGCCCGTGAGGGCAAAACGACGAGGAGATAGGCTCGATTCATCCCAATCAATCCGACCGATCCAAAATTAGGGTGAGACACATGTCCAAAGGATGACTTTCCTTTGCCTCATATCGACGTGCTGGTCGATAACGTAGCCGCTAGTGCTATGTATTCCTTCGCTGATGGATTCTCGGGGTACAACCAAATCCTGATGGCAGTTACAGATAAGGTGAAGATAACTTTCATCATAGAATGGGGGACCTACTGCTACAAGGTCATGCCATTTAGTTTGAAGAACACAGGTGCTACCTACCAACGAGTTGCAACAACACGGTTATATGATCTGATCCATAAGGAGGTCGAAGTCTATATGGATGATATGATGGTGAAGTCTCCCACCAGAGAAGAGCATCTAGCTGCTCTTGAAAGATTTCTCATACGCGTTGAGAAATATGGACTCAGGCTGAATCTGAAGAAGTGCACTTTCAGGGTGACGTCTAGCAAGCTGCTAGGCTATGTTGTCAGTCAGAGGGTTATTGAAGTGGATCCTGATAAGGCAAGGTCAATCATTGAGATGCCTATTCCTAGAACTAAGACTAAAGTCAGAAGGTTCCTGGGGTAGCTCCAGTACATCAGCAAATTCATCGCCAAGCTCACTACCATGTGTGAGCCTATCTTCAAGCTTTTGAGGAAGAACCAGCCTATGGTTTGGGATGAGAACTGTCAATTTGCATTTGAGAGGGTGAAGCATTACCTCTTTAACCCATTGATCTTGCAACCACCTCGGCCAAGAAAACCATTACTACTCTATCTAGCCTTAGAAGAGGAGTCAGTGGGTGCTATGATGGCTCAAGAAAATGACGTCGGAGTTGAGCATGTTGTTTACTACCTGAGCAAGAAGCTACTGCCAATAGAATGCAAATACAGCACTGTCGATAAGCTATGAATGGCTATGGTCTGGGTCACCAAGAAACTCACGCATTATTTCCAGTCATATCAAGTTCAGGTAATCTCTAAGGTTGATCCTATGAAGTACTTGTATGTAGCTCCTTTGTTAGTAAGGAAACTTTCCAGGTGGCTGATCCTATTATCAGAGTTTGATGTGCAGTACATCATTACTAAGGTAATTAAAGGCAGAGTGATTGCAGAATTCTTCGCATCCAGGCCAATGGATGATTCTGAAACCTTTGAACTGGACTTCCCAGACAAGCACTTGGGGGCAATTGATGTCCAGAAATGGCAGTTGCACTTTGATGGCGTAGTCAATAGAAGAGGTGCAGGTATAGGAGTTATGCTAATCACTCCTGAAGGTGAACTCATTATGCTTTCAAAGCGGCTGAGCTTTTCAGTCACTAACAATATGGCTGAGTATGAAGCATGTCTCTTTGGGCTAGAAGCATTGCTAATGATCGGGGCCCAAGATGTACAAATATTTGGTGATTCTATGCTAGTCATTTACCAATCCATGGCCAAGTGGGATGTCAAAGAAGAGAGGCTCAAGCCTTATGTTGAATACATGAAGCTCATGATTTGCAATTTCAGCTCCTGTCAATTTATTCACATGCCATGTGAAGAAAATCAGATGGCTGATGCTTTGGCCATACTAGCTTCAGTCTATGAGTGACCGCAGAGTCAAGTTCAACTTATATTAATCGAGCAGTCAAGGATTCCTTGCTATGAGAGAGAATGGGTTATGGCGCTAGACCAAACAGATGAGACCCCATGATACACTGATATCATGAACTTTCTGAAGACTGGTACTTATCCAGAAGAAGCTAACAGAACTAATAAGCTAGCTCTGTGCAGACTAGCAGCTAACTTCACCTGGCATCAAGGTGTTTTCTACAAAAGAATGACAGATGGTCTATAACTTCAATACATATTAGGGAAGGACATTGAGTCAGTCATGGAAAGGGTACACACTGGTGTATATGGGTCTCACATGAATGGATTCGCCCTTTATAGAAAAATCCTATACCAAGGATATTTCTAGCTCACTATGGAGATAGACTACATACAGTTTGTACAGAGATACCATGAATGTCAGATTCATGGAGACCTGAGTCACCTACCGCCAGTTGAATTGCAGAATTTGACAACACCTTAGCCATTCTCAGCTTGGGGAATAGACATCATGGGTGAGATTCATCCTAACACTTCCAATGGACATCGGTACATACTGGTGGCTGTTGATTACTTCTCTAAATGGGTGGAGGCAGAATCCTACAGCAAACTGGGGGCAAAGCAAGTTGCCAAGTTTATAGAGAAGAATCTCATATGCCGATATAGGATACCGCATCACTTGGTGTCAGATAATGGAGCACAATTCCAGGGCCAAGTTGTTGACTTACTAGAAAAATATGAAATCGAGCACCATTAATCTTCTCCTTACCGCCCTCAAGCCAATGGGGCAGTTGAAGCGGCTAACAAGACGATCAAGCGCATCTTGGCCAAAATCGTACAGACTTACAAGCATTGGCACGAGCAGCTGCCATTTGCTTTATGGGATTACAGAACCACTGTAAGGAGTCCTACGGGTGCTACCCCTTACTCTCTGGTTTACAAGACAGAAGTCATATTGCCAATCGAAGTGGAGCTAAAATCGCTTCATACTATACTGAAAGCTCTATTGCCGGAAGCTGAGTGGAAAAGGGCCAGGTATGAACAACTGGTCACTATTGATAAGAAGTGGCTAAAAGCTCTCTATCATCTATAGCTTTACAAAAAGTGCATGGCAAATGCATTCAACAGAAAGGTTAAGCCTATTAACATATAGGAAGGTGATCTAGTTCTGAAGCAAGTCAAACTAGCCATCCATGACCCTCATGGAAAGTTTAGGCCTAACTGGGAAGGCCCATTCCTGGTTAAGAAGATCCTCTCCAAAGGCGCTGTCTGCATTTCAGACTTGAAGGGTAATGAATTCTCAGAACTTATCAACCTTGATCGGCTGAAGAAGTATTTTGTCTAGAGCAAAGGGTAAAAGAAAAGCCAAATAAAAATGAGAAGCCTGGTGAACCAAAAACTTGCATATGCAATTCATGCAAAAGTTAAGGCAAAATGAAAAACATTCGCTTGATGAGTTGAAAATCCACTCAGACAACTCATGCAAAAGTTAGAGCTCTTAAAAGCAAAAGAGAGCGTTAAAATAGTTAATCAGAAAATCCCATACGAGACTGGTCAATAACAGGGGTTCAGTCTGATGCACATCCAGGACTTCTGTGTTAATTTTAACATTTTCCATGTAAATGTTTTAATCTCATTAATGCAAATGAAGCACATATTCATAAACTTAGCCATAAGTTATACAAATCTCAAACATAAAGCACTATCTTTCTTTATTATATATTATTACCTAATAATGTCTCGTAGTACAAGACTCAGGCATGGCGCAGCACCCACAACTTATACTCATCATTTGTGGCAGATCTAGCTCCAGGAGTCTCCATCAGCGCTATCCGATGGTGAGGCCAAGTCCTCTCCACATGCTCTACAAAGTGAGGCACTAACCTTCCTCCCTCAAACTCTGTCAATCGAGGTATAGTCTGCTGATGGCCATACTGATGACAAATCCTAGCAGGACTGTAGTACGTGCAATGCTTGAATCCCTGCAGTGGGATACAATCAATATAGGTCATCACAGTCATATGTTGTATATGCCACCAGGGACAGCTCTACCTGATCTCGATCTCAAGTTGGGTCCCCATCCACTCAGTCCAGCCTTGGAATGTCATCGTCTTCGCCTCACTGAAGGCATAACCTCTTCACATGTGGCTATGAGGGAGGTATCTTTATGGTTCCCTTGCTGGCAGTGCCAGGATCCCAAGCTTCTCTTGAAGCCAGATCTGTTACAAAATAAAATAAAAATAAAAGCTCGCTGAGTTGAAAACCTTGCAAAAGGCTGCTCAGGCAAAACTAAGAGCGACCCATTGAGCTGAAAACCTAAGGAGGCAATTCAGGTAAAAGTTAGGTTTTGAAGCAAAATCAGCAGCCCGATGAGCCGAAAACCTCGCAAAAGGTGACTCATGCAAAAATTAGGGCAAAAACATACTTTTCTAAGTTGAAAACCTGCAAAGGAAGCTTATAATTCTTACTTACAATAGGAGCAAGCTACCACTGAAGCACTCAAACTGCCCTCGTTTCACTCTGTCCAGACCAAGGATTGTCTCTGCTACAATCATGGGAAAAGGGGTCCGACCCTCCACAATCTGGTCTACCACAGGCCTGATCAATAAATCCCCATGACCGGATGGATCAACAAATAGGAATTGTGCCAATAATCCGAATCTAGCTACCCTCAGCCATGAGGGGTCTTCCATTGATTTCTAGCCGCACAGTCAAAAAATAGTGGCGAGATCTACAGAGCCATCTGTAGTCAAGAGTGGCCTTGCCTCCATTAGGCTAACATCAAAAACCTTTATCAGATACGAGAACGCATCTCCGATAGACACTGGCACTGTCAGCATCGTTGTCATGCTACAGGAAACTCTGAGGATGGCAGCAAACTCTTTGTACATCAAACACAGTTCCTCATGGCCGAACTGGAATACATGAACCTCCGGATCCCAGAATTGAACAGTAGCATGTAGGAAAGCATTGTTGATCATGACTTGCAGAAAGGTTCTCAGGTATTGAAGTCCGATCTCACCTAATCAAATCCACTTATCGTTGCCACAGTGGCGAGAGAGAGCGTGAAAAGTAGACAGTGATTACTGAGTCATTGTAACTTCTGAAAAGAAGAGAAAATGAGTTATGTTTTGGCAATAAACATAAAACATGGTGTATTTATAGTAGCAAGTAG
Source organism: Dalechampia spathulata (assembly GCA_948192965.1). Lineage (NCBI taxonomy): Eukaryota > Viridiplantae > Streptophyta > Magnoliopsida > Malpighiales > Euphorbiaceae > Dalechampia > Dalechampia spathulata. The sequence goes on from CANYBF012052634.1 coordinate 4,863, forward strand.
CTTTGGATTCCATTAATAGATCTAAAAGATACATTACAAGCCTTTGTCTAATTTTCATAATTGGTACGCAACAACCCTAGCGTACTAGGCATGCATTGCCAAACTGTAACGTGTCATCTTATTCTAATATAGAAACTACAGAGTTCTGACATCATGCATATGGTAATTTGATGTCATGTCTTTTCTACACATCATCTTTGCCAGAGTGGTCTTCATGAGGGTTGGGGCTATCCGGAACCTTGATATTGTAGCACTTCAGATGCGCCATCAGTCATGCAATCTTTCAGCCCATCTCCTCTGTCATCCGAGCGTAGCAATCATGCTTCTCTCACTCCAACTATCTGCTCGTTTGCAAACACAAACATGTAGGCATATAAGTCAAGCATCCATGTATTTCCATGCACTCTCATTTATAATAAGTACTCACCACAGATGCGCAGCATATAGGGGAACGCGCTCCGCATGTAGCAAATTTTGCTAACATGTGCCGCCCTATGGGAGTGTTTGCTAATATGTGTCCAGGTCCCATTAAGATGCACATAAAAAGTTAGGCCTTTAGTAAAAATTTCAGAATTTTTAAAGGTCATTCACTCCATTAAGCCTAATTTTTACAACCTGTAACGTCTGAAAAATCCAAAAAATTAGTTAGAATGTAGCAGACTGATACCCTAAAATTCAAGTATTTTTTCCTAAACCATTTCAATACCAATTTCACTGATAAATTGTTTCCCATGTCTGGCAAAGATAGGAAATTGATCCAGTAGATGATCAAAAATAATCAAACCTTTGACTTCTGGTCAAGCCATTGACCAGATAGTGTTGCATTCTGATAGAGGGTCCCAAAGGTAGATTTTGGAGACGGACAACACTTATTAGATGGCATGAAAATATGATTTGATGGTTGATCACCCCGACCCAGTAGACGATCACCTCTGGTTTCGCAGCTGAACCACCCGATCCAGCAGAGATCACAGAGTCAAGCCTTTGACTTCAAAACCCTAACACATAGGCATCTGAATGCTGACTTCAGATGATTTACTCGCAAAGAAGCCATCGGTCTCGTAGTGACCACTGGTCAACCCTGATCGGAATAGCCTGAACGTTGGGCCCCTAGTGACAGAGCTGGGATTTTTACTAGTCAAAACCATCAACCAGAAAATGTCACAGACCTAGCAGAGGATCCCAAATACCATTTTGGAGATATTTGACATCTATATGATGGCACGAGCATTGACCCTACAGACAATCATCCAGGTCCCGCAGTTGACCACTCAATCCAGCATGATCATAGAATCAAGCCCTTGATTCCCAAAGCCTAGCAGTAGGTACCTGAACACTGACTTCAAATAATTTCAAGCCTTGCAGCATAGCCATCAGTCCCGCGGAGGACCTCAGATCAACATTGATCATTTTAGCCCGAGCGTCGAGCTCTTAATGACAGAATTGGGTTGTAAGCCTCAGCATGAGCAATAGGTCAGCTTTGATCATCTGGCCCGAGCATCAGGCTCCCAGTGGCAGGATTGGGATTCAAGCCTCAATGCAAGCATCCCCGCAAGCCTCAGCATGAGCATCAGGCCTTGACACGAGCATCGGTCAGGTACCTTCCTTAATTCTTGTGAAAAGTCATGTTATGATCAGATCTCATTTTGATGACTTGTAATTGTGTTGCCTCAAAATGGTCCTGATTAGGGGGCAAACTGTTGACCCTGACTTTTCACCTCGTGTAATTTTGGGTTTCTGTTGATTCGACTTGGAATTAGTCCTTGATATCGACCCCGATTATGCACATATGCCTCTATGGCTTCCCCCTGAGTATTCAGGGGCATAAAGTACATCGTAGTTGGTAAGGCCCACCACGGCATCTGGCAGGGCCCGTTACCCTTATCAGCCTTTTCTGAGCATTCTGTGCATACAGAACACATTTCATCTTGCTTACATGAAGCAGAGCACGTAGCATTATATGCTAAGAAAAATAGCTCAGTGGAGCCCATGTGTTGGTGGGGCCTACATGCGGGGCCCATCACCCTCATTAGCTTATTTTGAGTATTCTGTGCATACAGAGTACCTAACATATTGCTTATGCAAGGCAGAGCACACAACATGTCATATGCCACATTTCGGGCACACCGCACTGTGGTACCCACCAGGGGCACTGGTAGGGCCTGCTAACCCTATCAGCCCATTCTACATGTTCTGTGCACATAAAACACATTTTCACTGATGCTTGTATGAGGCACAACACTTGGCATATCAAATGCCACATTTCGGGCCCACTACACTATGGGGCCTACCGAAGGCATTGGTGGGGCCCACCACCTCTGTCAACCTACTCTGAGTGTTCTGTATGCACAGAACACATGCTACATATCGCCTACATGAGGCATAACACTTGGCATGCTAAATCCCACATTTTGGGCCCAAAATGGGCCTATTAGTGGAACTCATCGTTCAAGGTCGGATTTGGCAAAACTCAAAAATGCAAAGTGACTGAGAATGTCGATTGCATCTCAGTTGACATGTGACACGCATTACATTTCACCCATACGAGGTGAAATACATGAATAGGGTGTATAGCACTATACGCATAGCATATAGCAAAATAAGGCTGGCTAGGGTGCCCACTTCAGGCACGTATTACGACTTGTTCCCATGTCGGAATGGCTTGATACAAGTTTCCATTCCTAAAAATAAGTTGCAAACATGAATTTTGCATATTCATTTTCCATTTGGGCACACCGTTTGCCCACCGTTTGGTCTGTCCAAAATGGCTACCAATACAGATTTTCCAGCACAGCCTACACAGGCTGGCTAGGGTGCCCACTTTGGGCACGTATTGCGACTTATTTCAGTATTGGAATGGCTTGATTCAAGTTTCCATTCCCAAGAGTAAGTTACAGACATGAATTTTGCATATTCATTTGCCATTTGGGTACGTGTTTTGCCCTCCGTTTGGCTCATGCAAAATGGCTGCTCACCCAGTTTTGGGACCTCATCCTACATTGCTAAGCCTAAGGGTGCCACCCCTCCTAAGGCTACTATAAATACAAAGCCAAGCCTTCCTCTTCCACGACACAATAATATATCATATAAATGATACATAATATCATACAAATGATATAACTTAAGTAAAATTTTAATTAGGTTTGGTGACTAATTAAATTTTTACTAAAATTCTAAGCTTTTGGGAATTTAGGGGGAGTGACTTCTAGCCCTGGTAAGTCATTTATTCGTTCATCTTTTTAAGTTGTTTAAGCTTTTCTACCATGTTTAGCTTATTATCTTAGTTTAGCTTTATTGCCATGTTTAGTTTATTGTTTTATTTAGCTTTACTACCATGTTTAGCTTTTTATTATGCCATGTCATCATACCACGTCATATGCTAATATGTCATGTCATATGTCATGCGCCATTTATGCCATGTCATCATGCCACATCATATGCTAATATGTCATGTTACATGTCATACGCTATTTATGTCATATCATCATGCCACACCATATACTAATATGTCACATCACATGTCATACGCCACTATGCCATGTCATCATGCCACATGTCATGATGAATAGTAATACATGAATAGTAACTCATAAATAGTAATTTATGAATATTATTTATGCCATGCCATCATCCACGTCATATGCTAATATGTCACGTCACATATCATACACCATTTATGCTATATCATCATGCCACGTCATATGCTAATATGCCATGTCCCATGTCATATGCCATTATGTCATGTCATCATGCCACATGCCATATCATATGCCATTTATGCCATGTCATCATGCCATGTCACATGTCATACGCCACTATGCCATGTTACCATGTTACATGCCATATCATCATGTCATATGCTATTATGTCATGTCATCTTACATCCATCGGACTTCGGCTCTTGATTCGTGCTTTAATATGGCATATAATTAGTCAATCAAGACCTAAATTTTGTTTGCTATTAACGATCTCGCTTGTTTATTTGCATTTTCACTCATGCTACCCGAGGTGGAAATTTTTCGAGGAGGTTGAGACATTACTAAATATCTTGGATTTTTATACAGTCGAAGATCCTTTGTAATAAAATAACATTATTCCCTATTTTAGAATTTAGCATTAAATCCCATGTGTATCCCCCATTCTCCTCGATCCCTTTCACCAGCCTTTCGGTATTTTTATTCGTGGATGGATTTATATTTGCTAAATATATGTCATCATGTCACATGCCATGTCACATGACACATCACACACTTTTATGCCATGCCATGCATATGCCATGCCATAACATACATTATCTCGTATGCCAATACAATCCAAATATGCCAATATGAAATGCAATGCACATAACTTGCTATGCTATCCTATATACCATGACACGCCGTATGTCATACCATATACCATATTGAATACCAATTCACATACGTATCACTATGCCATGTCATGCATATGTCATGCCATTACACACATATATTGCTATATCATATCATGCATATGGTATGTCATTCACTTCACATATCATGCATATGGTATGTCATTCACTATGCCATGTCATACATCATTCCATATGTCATGCACATGATTTGTCATACATCATCTTCACATGCCATGCATATGATATGTCATTCATTTCACATGCTATGCATATGGTATGTCATCCATGCTACATGTCATGTCTTGTATCATCTCACATATCATGCATATGATATGCCATTTATTCCACATGCCATGTATATGCCATGTCATCCATCTTGCATGTCATGCATATGACATGCCACTCACTTCATATGCTATGCATACACCATACACCTATAACGCCAAGATGATCCAAAAATGCTAAGGTATTACGATATACGTGCTATTTATCATGATTATATGCTTATATATCATGATAAGTTGTCATATCATGCACATGATATGTCATTCACGTTCACATATCATGCATATGCCATATTACTTTTTCACTATTTCATATGTCATGCATATGCCATGCCATCCAAATGCTATATAGCATTATATACCATTCTACGTGCAACCTTGCAACACCAAATCACATGTCACACTGTGCATTTACATATATGCTCGTATGCTTGCCTGCTTAGGAAAATTAATCCCAACTATAATGGTAAAATTGATCTTGGAAACTCATATAATAGATCTCCATCACCCAAACCCAATCTCTGAAGGGTTTAACTAGCACTCATGCTATGGGTCGGTTGGACCAATCCGGAACCATTCGATGGTGACTCCCTTGTGACTCTTTTGAGTCTGTATCATTCCCTAAGGGAACCCTTTAGGAAGACTACACTTTTGCTCCAAGTGCAGTCCTCGGTCCGCGAGCATCGCCAACCTCACTCTGGGCTCCAGAAGAAACCGGGCGCTCACAATATCCTTTATATATTTATGTTGACTGATATAGATGCCCTACTACGACCTAGCAACCTTGAGTCCAAGGAAATATCATGTCTGACCAAGATCTTTGATAGTGCATCTAAAGCTTACCTAACTTCCATAATGTCTGTCTCATTGGGACTTGAAAGGAGTAAATCGTCAACATACATAAGTAAACACAGATAAGTATCCCCTTCTCCTTTGTAAAATAAATCATGATTTGCTTTTGATTTTTGAAACCCAAGAGAATTAAGTATGGCATTAAGCTCTTTATTCCATTATCTTCTAGCCTGCTTCAATCCGTATACACTTTTGTGCAACTTACATACATGTCCTGGGATGACTTTTTCATATCCCTCTGAGGGATTCAAATAAACATCTTCATCAATATAACCATACAGATATACATTGTTAATGTCAAGCTGATATTCAAGCCAATTGTTAGCTACTGCAATAGCTAAAAATAAGCGAACTGTGACCATTTTAGCTAGAGGAGAAAAATTATTATGGTAGTCAATCCCAAATTCTTAATTGTATCCCTTAGCTACAAGATGTGCTTTGTATTTGTTAAGACTTCCATCTGCATTGTATTTTATCTTGTAAATCCATTTCGTATCAATGGCTTTCTTTCCTGCAGGTAAAACTGTTAATTCCTAGGTATTATTTCACTCCAAATCATTTATTTTGTCTTGTATAGCAACTACTCATTTACTATCTTCCTTAGCTTCTTGGAAACATTTAAGTTCATGAATAATTGACACTTATACAACAAAATTGAGATATTATGAACTGAATGTAGGTGTGAGAGGAAATAAAGTAGATTCAGTGGCATCAATTGAGTCAACAACAAAATCATTGAGCTAAGTAGGTTTAGTTCTTGATCGTCTACTTTTCCTTAATTCAGGTTAAGTATCTGGTTCCAGGGGAGGTATGACTAAGCTTGGTGAATTTGATTCAAGGTTATTATGAGGATTTGATGTTGTTGTTTCTTTTGGAATTAGAACAGGTAATGGAATGAAAGATGAATGTGGCTGATGCTTATATGGAAAGGTATGCTCATGAAAGGTAACATCTCTTGATAAGATAGTCTTATGATTAAGCATGTCATATAACTTATAGGCCTTGACTCCTGTCTCCTACCTAAAAAATATACATTTTATAGCTCTAGCATCAAATTTTTATTTAGTAGGATAGACATTAGTAGCAAAGCACAATGAACCAAAGATACACAGAGAAGAATAATCTGGTTGTTTCTGGTATAGGATTTCATAAGGAGATTTCTAGCTTAGAATTGGGCTAAGTAATCAATTTATGATGTGAGTTGCCATTAGAATAGATTCCCCCCAGAACTATTTAGGTAAATTTGATTCAAACATGAGTGCTCTAGCAGTATCTAATATATGTATATGTTTTCGTTCAACTATTCCATTTTGTTGAGGTGTATAGACATAGGTTCTTTGATGAATTATTCCTATGTTTTGGAAAATATCTCAACAGGCCACATTTAAAAACTCTGTACCATTATCAGTTCTCATGATCTTCACCTTTTTTCAAATTATGTATGAACAAGATTTAGGAAATGCTTGATTATGCTAGGAACATTGAACTTATCTTTAAGTAGGTAAACCCAAAGAGATCAAGAAAAATCATCCATAACAGTTAAAACATAAGATGCGCCTGTTATAAAATGAATAGAATATGGTCCCTAAACATCAACATGAATTAATTTAAAAACATGAGTAGAAGAGATATAACTCTTGGTAAAGATAATCTGTATTATTTGGAAATAGGACATATTTCACATTTTTGATGATCTGGGTGGTCTTTTAGAAAAGAAATGTGGCTGATTTTGATGTGTGAGGCATGTTCCAATCTTTTATACTAAAGAAAACTATCTTCCTTGGTTATATGACTTGTGTTGGCGCCATGTGTTCTAGTAGTGAGCTAGAATATATATAGGTTAGCATTTATTTCTCCTATGTTTATGGGTTGTTTAGTCGTCAAGTCCTGTATAACATAATGATTTTGAAAAAAGGATATAAAAATGTTCGAGGTCTGAGTTAACTTTTGAACTGATATCAAATTGCATGTAAAAGTGGGGATATAAAGAACATCATATAGGATTAGATCTTTGCATAGGGTAACTATTCCCTTATAAAGAGCATACTTAGTTGATTCATAGGGTAAAGAAATTGGTACAGGATGAGGAAATTTAGTAGTAAAAGAAAAATGATGAATGTCAAAACACATGTGTGATGTTGCACCTGTGTTAATAATCCATGTGCCTACATTTTTCCTTGAAGTTAAAGAATAGTAAACAGAATTGTTACTTATCAGACCTAAAAACCATGCACATCCTGCCATCTCTGCTTCAATACTTGATTACCCTTTGAAATATTTGGTAAGTTCTTGTTGTATGATCCTAACTATATCATTATTCCAATCACTGTGATTCTGGTTTGCAAGTGGTGACTCCATTTTTACAGCAGCATTTACTTTTTCTTTGCCTCATTTAGCTTTCATCTCAGTAAACCACTCTGGATACCCATTCAACTGGAAGTATGTGTTACAAGTATGTTTAGTATTTTTACAGTAAGTTCACATTCTGTTACCTTTTTCCTTCCTTTTGTTATTAAATTTGGTAGAGTCTTTAGTATAGAAGGCAATGTCAATAACAGTAGTTCCATTCACTCCTTGTATCTCATGTTGCTTCTCTATGATTGTTAGCATAGCATAAGCTTTATTAACAGCGGGTAGAGGTTCCATGATAAGGATCTGATTTTACATATGGTCGTAAGTATCATTTAGACCCATTAAAAACTAAACGAGATAATCTGAATTTCTTCTAACACAATATTGTGTGGCCGCCTCACAGTTACATTTTGGTTCAGGTCGTAGAAAATTAAGTTCATCTTAAAGTTTCTTAAACTTAGTGTAATAGACAGTTAGAGACAAATTACCTTTGATCAGAAGTCAGTAAAGTAAAAATACCAGCGGAAAGACCAGTCATCTCTTGGGCACCTTCTTGATTGGGAATAACAGTAGTTTCCATAGCTAGAAAAGAAAACAAATTAGAATAGCACATGTATTAATTCTCTAATACCATGTGAAAGAAATATTTTATGATTGTATTATTTTCCTCCACTATACACAAAAGCAACCTCTTACTCTTATAGGCTACTGCTACCTCTATTTACATGTCCTTTACTCTAATAGAAACCTAAAAAGAATAAACTAATATAATAGAGCTGTATTACAATTTGTTACAACCAATCTAATCTTCATCTTACATTTCTCTTCTATCTTAACCGTCCATTGTCACCTCACCTTAACCTAGTTTTCTAATATAGAATTATAAATCCCGTAGAATACTCTCCCAACTCATCGACTATTTATATCATTAATCTACTTCTCATACACTCGTTTGGAATGCAATTTATTATTTTTCATAGGAATAATCATTATATTATATTTTTATCACATATAATAAAAAAGTTTATATAATATATTCATATGATTAGATGTATTTAAATTAATTTATTCTTTAATACATATTAATTTACATGTAAAGATATTACATTTTTTTATTTTTATAATCATATTATAATAATTTCATTGATTAATAATTAATTAATATTCATAATTATATTTGAAGATGATAACATGACTTGAGATCATGATTTAGATATTTAGGCATTATAACAAAACTTTCAAAGTGCCCAAATTTTATATTGATGAATTAAGCTTCGAGATTATAAATTAAAATTTTGAATATTGAATATCAAAATAAAAAATTTAAGATCTAACATTCATTAATTCTTCATAAAAAATTTTAAAATTTATTAATTTTTATATAATTTAAAATAATATATTAATTATATTATATGTTATTTATTATTATTATTTAAAAAATTTACATATTCAGGCATGCTTTCACCAACTTAAATCAATATTCACAACTCTTATCGATATATCTTAGAACTATATTCTGAATGTACTTATTATCATATTCACATATTTCCATTAACTACTCATACGCTTGTAATCGATGTATACATGTTACTTTAATCTATCTTGTCCCATAATCAACAACTCAAGATAACACATATTATTCGTATAACATCATCACAACATTACTTTCTACGCAAGTCATTGTTCCTCCCTTCCTTCATACAAGCGTAGGAGAAGCCATTTAGCATCCTTAACGTCTCATATTCTTACATCTGTCCATTATCACTTAAGTACCATATACATGCATCACAGCCATTATCCATAATTTGATACATCAATAAATCTTCTTTTTACTCTCATCTTGAGTTGTGTATAAGCCTATCTGAGTCATGTTGCATACATGAAGTTCATTTCACCGTTGCCCACCGGTAACAAGCATGCATTCGTGAGTTTAATTAACGTGTCATTTCATTAACCATCATGGCATATAACATGAATGACATTTAGTGAACGCTACCTTGTTCATTAACATTTTAACAAACGTGATTATAGTTCATCTTTAGACTTCTATTCCCAGCTATCTATAACATACTACTATCTATCACGTCACATACTTCTTCGTTAAACTTCCATAGCCAATAGATATTAACATCTATTATGTCGTTCACTGCATCACTTTTCTTTTCTAATATACTATAGAAAATATACTCATAGAGATATAACGTACACGGCAACAGCTTGTCCTATACATACCTTACTATAATAACCAAAGTTTCAAGCAATACATTTAATTTCCTATTCTATCTTTTTCACATGAATATGTTTGCATGCTAGGGCGATAACATTACTAGACACTGATCATGTCTTCAGAAGATGATTATCCATTACTCCAATCACTTTGTTATGCATTTCATTAGTTAACGACTCATAAACAAATTATAGTTATTCATTCCAATCATCTATCCATGTATATTTTGTATTTAACCAGGATCAACTCTTGTATTAGATACATAAAAATAGTCACATGCATATTCATTTCCACTTCTTAGTACACCTTCATGCACATGTGTGGACACATATATCATTTAGTCCTCTGATACCATAACCTTAAACATATGGTCACAGCTAGTTTCTTTAATCATATTCTTAAAATGCACTAATTATCATTCCTCACATTCAGTCATTATATATATATACAATTGTCTATATTTCCATCAGCACCACACGTATCATGCATTCAAGTAACCATAACTCATTCGTTATTAGTTGGCCATTAGAAACAGTACCTTACCAATCTATCTATATTGTCCTTAACTCATCATGTGTATATATCTTAATGGATCTTCGTGTGTATATGTGATTCTATCTTTATCTGTCTATTCATACTATGCACAATGGATCTACTGTCAGCACCATGTCATATACTGTCATCATAAATTCACTAGCCTATAGTGGTACATAGCCCAAAATCAATGGAAGCCACACAGATCATATACATGTATCAAACACCACACAGACCATACTGTCAAATAACACGCACTCTTTATACCCTGCAAGGACAAGCTATCATGATTCTACCTGATACCACTTATTCCCTGCACATCTTTTCCTTTCTATCAGTAGCAGTGGATCCCACCATTCAGCAGCAAGGACTTAGTTACACATTTCATGACACTCTCTATCCCATAGACAGTAAAAACTAGTTCCCTCTGAGCTAAACCATAGCTCTGATACCAATTTACATGTCACACCCAGCTCACCGGGAGTAACATGCTCCCGTAGGATATACAATGATTTCCCCTTCAAGGAAACCATCATACACCCTACAAGGGATAA
>CANYBF012052651.1:0-15844 GCA_948192965.1 Dalechampia spathulata
AAATCATATGCCTAGACGTAGTTTACGTCTTATGGCAATCAGAAACAAGCCGTAAGTGGCTTAACACATAAAACTAGCACTAACCTCAAACGCAAGCAACCTCTAGTATAAGCCACCGATCCTATCTTCAATCGTATCTAGCTTCTATTCTATGTTCTCTTACGCTAGCAACGTTTAGAATCCTTAAGGAGGTGATTTGGTAAGGGTAAGGGACGTTTTGCTTAAGAAAAAGGGAAGAAAACTTAAGAAAAACCGTCTATTTTAACCCTTAAAAAGTCATATTAAAGTCGCGTACGGCCGTACGGACATTGGTACGCCCGTACCGACTCCAAAAGCCTGACAAACCAAAAACCTGCGAGTTATTGTACGGCCGTACCACCTTTCGGTACGCCCGTACGGCTACTGTTCATCTGACCAACTAAAATTTTCCTGCGATAAAATCTGATTCCTGTGAGTTACGGTACGGCCGTAACTAGGAGTATTATATTATAAATGTAATACCCATACCAAACCTACTGTCCAACCCAAAAAAATCACATTTTTTGCTCTTCTTAAGCCATAACAAGTCTTGGACACCCCCAATCATATTAAAAATCAAATTTAATATTTTAAAACACTTTATTAATAATATAAACATAGTTTGTTAACATTAAAACTAAAATCAAGGACCCCAAGGTGTAACAGTATTTATATCTTTTACTGCTATACAAAAACTTAAATAATAAGTATTGGAAATTGAAAAAAATGGATTTGAATTTATTACCCTTGATTTGATACAAACTTGCATCAATGAAGATAGAGTTTTAACAGATATGTTAGTTAAATTTTAAAATATTCTAATTTTTAGCATTTGTATATTAATTTTTTGATATAGATATTATTGGATGCATAATAGAGATTAAACATTTGGAAATTGTTAGAATGAGAAAACAAAAAAGAGATAATTAAATAGTTATCCCTTAGTAAGTATTTAAATATCTCTAATTTATATTTATAAATATTGATAATGTTTCCATTACATTTGTATTTGTATTGGTATTATAATACTTACATGACATGCTCTTAGCATATAAAAAGTATACGAGGCGAGGTGAGGTTAAAAATTCTTTGGTTGCAAATATTAAAAAATATTAGTTAGATAAGAGGTTATTCAAATATAATTATACATTTTCTTTAACATTTATTTACTCGCCTTTTCATTTTTCAAATTCATTTTGTAGTCTCATAAATTAAGATTGACTCACCTTTAATATTCTTTATATATTTTTCTTTGATATTTAAATATAAGTATTCAAGGAATTAAATAATCAATTGAAATGTTATTGAAAATAATTATACATTTTATTGACGTTCATTTATATGCCTTTTCATTTATATTTTTCAACGGTCACTTGTGAATTTATACATAAATGAGATGTTACTAAATGGTATCAAAGTTTAGTATGAATTAATGACAGATTGACCTTTTAAATTCTTCATATTTTTTTGTTATGCCTACACATGTGAGATAAATAATGCTTTTTATTACTACATAATTCATTTTGTTATGTTTTATTTATTGCTTCTTAATTAACTTTATGGTTTTGAATGTTAGGATTAGAGTATGTTATATGAGAAACTCATAATATTAAAAATATTATGAATTTACCACTTTCAATATCTTTCTTACGATTTTGATTTAGTGAATATTCATGTTGCTAACAATAAAAGTTTATCAAATGTGTTGTAGTTTAATTAATTTATTATTATTCTATTTTCTTGCACTCATATTTTCCTTTTGGTATACATATAATTTTTTACATAATAGAATTGATCATTTAGAAATTGTTGAAATGTGGAAGTGAAAAAGGAGATCTAGATTATCATTGGCAAATAAATGTAAGATATTCTTTTATTTTTATATGCACATAAAACAATCAATTATTCCAAAAGAATACACTTAATGACGTTATTTATTAACAATTTTTCATTGGTATTTGTTAGACCCTAGGTTTTGATGTGTGAGTCACGTGTGAGTCAATTTAAGTTATTTGCAAGTTTTAATAGTGTTTTTGTACTGGTACGGGCGTATCAGATGACTTAGTTGAGTGGTACGGTCATACGGCTGACCGTACCTAGTTAGGACTATTTTATTGAGCTTGATACGGGCATACCATTTGGTGGTACGGCCATACGTGAGCTCGCAGGAAAATGGTTTGTCAGTAAACCTGTTTTGGTACGGCCGTACCATTGGGTGGTACGGCCGTACGTGAGCTTGCAGGAAAATTACTTAAAAGGAAAATTGGTTTAATATGGGCATACCAAATGATGGTACGACCATACTACATTTCCCTCTTATTTTCCAACAGTAAAATTTAAATCCGTACGGGACTACATGACTGGTACGACCATACGTGACGTTTAAGAAAGGTTTTAAAATAGTTTCTAACGGCTATTTTGTGTATGAACTTTGATATTCTTTGTTTCTAATAGTTATTGTCTACAGAACTTTTATTCCTTTAAGCTGCTATTGTCAATTACAAGTAAGTTAACTTGTATTTTGTGTATTAATTTTCAAATACATTCTTTCTATTGTATTCCATTGTAAAAGCTAGGGTTTGCTTTTAGTGGGTTGGTGTGTGATTAATGCTTGGACATTAATTTGTATTTGAGAGACTGTAAGGTTGATTTTTGTAAAGGTTTAAGTATGAGCCTTGAAAAACACTGGGGTTTAGGATTCATTTGAGGAATCTGTGTTGTGTAATTGATTGAGATTTAGTGGAACCTTAAGTCGAGACTTAGGAGAAGTGGATGTAGGCAAGAGTTTGGCCAAACCACTATAAACCGTGCACGTGTTGCCTTCCGCAAAGAGGATTTTCAGTATTTATTCATGTTATTTATAAATAATTTTTCTTTTTTAATTAATCATGTTGATAAGTAATTCAATAATTTTTAATACATTTATTATTACTAATTAGAGCTTAATCATTATTATCTTAACTCTACATTTTTTATATTTAATTGTATTTAATATGATGTATTAAATAATATTCAATTTAATTCTTCATTTTCTATATTCATTCTCTTGATAAAACTGAAAAGTTAATTTTTTAAAAAAATAATGATTATTATAATACAAATATAAGAGTAATATTTTAAAAGTAGTTGTTTTATTTTATAAGATATTTGAAGCACGATATATACACTAGTACTATGAATAGCTTAATATTTTGAATGAACACGGTTGTATCATATAAACATGGGTATTTTGTAATCTTTATTTCAAAAATAAATAAAAGTTCTTTTTCAATTCAAAATGTCGTTTAATTTAAGTTTTAATGCACCAATGGTATTTAAATTAATGCATTTTTTAAATGAAACTTTTGTTTCTATTTTTAAGAATTATTTTAAGGAATTATTATTTGTTATAAATATTTATATATTATAATATCTCTTATCATATATTTAATTAATTAATAATCAATTATTAAAAATGAATGAAATATGTTACAAGAATATGTCACATCATATATATAAGGTTATGATGCCATATATTTTGGCATAAAACTACTAGTTATAAGTATATTGATGAAATATATAAATAAAATAATAATTTAAATAATAATATATCAAACTAATGAATAATTGAAGATTGTATTAATATACTTTTGATAATTCTGTGAATATGAATAAATTATAATTTCAAATTTAGTAATAAATTATTTAGATATCATCTTTTATAATTTAATAAAAAAGTTTATTACACTTGTAACCTGCTATTATATGACACTAAGAACGAGTGATATCTCGAAAATAAGAACGAGTTATTTTTTAAATAGACATGAAAAAGAATACAAATTTAAATTATTAAACTTTATTCTAAAATAATATAATATTAACATAAAATATAATTCCTTTTATTTTTATTTTAAAATTTACCTATTTGATTGGAATATTAAAAATTAATATAAGATATATAGATTTCTTCAACTATGTTATTTTATACCCATTTATTTATCATAAAGTATTTAGATTAGCTTTTGAAAGTAAAGAAGTGAATGATCTTTTTCTACGATGCATATCTTCAACCTTAATCTATGATTAAATAATTAAATAAAACATGAATTGTATATTTTTGTAGATATTATAAACACAAGAACAAGATGATACAAAAATTAACACATCTTTATTATACCCTTATTTAGTTATATTGAAAATTTGAAGAAATGAAAAATGTTTCTCTCTTTCATAATTAAAATATGAGTATAATAGGAACAATACATTTAAATTTAGATTTTCAAGCAAAATTAATTATTTTTTCTTAATTTTGATGAAATTGGAAATCAACTTATTAATTTGAAATATAGTACTTGAATTTATATATATAACATGATTATAAAATATTGGCATTTACCCAAGACAATTATTATATTTTAGATAGCTATTTCCGTAAAATTGGCTTTGATTTTTTGATTTGTAATTAAAAATGACTATATATATTATACAAATTGATACTTTGTTATGTTTTTAACTATTTGAATGTCAAAGTCATGTAGTGATAATTTTATAAAAGACAATTCATTTGGATACATGTGTAACTGACATTTTTATGTTAATTTATAATTAATTAAATTTAATATATATATATATATATATATATATTATTTATCATCAATTATAGATCGTATTTGTGGAAAATTAGTCTTTGAAAAATGCTAATTTGACAAATTTTTTTGTTATCTTATTTTTTTTATTTTGTTGTAAAAAATTTTATTTAAAACAATAATTCTGTAGATTTATAAATATTTGTATTATAATTTTCATAATTTTTTCAACTTCTAACCCTTTTGATTTTTATTAAGAGAATTAATAAAGAAAATGAGGAATTGAACTTAACATTATTTAATACATTATTAAATATAATTAGATATAAGAAGTGAAGAGTTAAGGTAAGTTATGATTAAATTCTAGTTAATAATAATAAATGTATTAAAATATTATATTACTTATTAAAAATGATTAATTAAAAAAATTACTCCTAAAATAATATAAATATAAACATAGATCCAATGAAAAAATATTCAAAATAATATGATTAGGTGTATACTCTTCTCATATTCATGAGTAAACAATATGGTTTTATATGCATATAAAAATAAAAGAAATTTTAATATTTTATTAATTAATGTTGATTTAGATTTTTTTCAAAATATCATTCTAACAATTTTATATAACTAATTTATTTAAACAAATGTAGGAAAATGTAAAATTATTTTTCATTGACTTTTCTATTTAAATAATTAATTCTTTAAAAAATTAAATTTAAATACTAAATAAAAATATACAAAGAACATTAAAAGGTCAATCAATTTTAATTATGAGATGAAAATTATGACTTGTTAACATGTAAACAAATGTCAAAGAAAATATACTACTACATCTCAATAACTTTCCATTTCACTACTATTATATATATATATATATATTTATGTAATCTAATTATTCTAACGTTTGTGATCTAAAAATTTTTAAAAATCAAAATTTGTAATTTAAACATTATTGACAATTAAATATAAGAAATGCAGAGTTAAGTTAATTATGATTAAACTCTAGTTAATAATAATATATGTATTAAAAAATCTTAAATTACTTAGTAAATGATTTATTAAAAGAAACAAGAAAAATTACTTTTGAATAACATAAACAAAGATATAATACAAAGTTATTCATAAATAATATCATTACGTGCATTCTTTTGAAATTTATGAGTAAATAACTGAATTATTTTAAGTGCATATAAAAAAAGAAATCTCAATATTTTATTAATCATTGTCGCTTTAGATTCCTCATTCCAACAATTTCTATGTACATGTTTGCAAATAAATGTGAGAAAATGTACAATTATTTTTCTAATAACTTTTTCACTAAACAATTAATTCCTTAAAAACTTAAATTTAAATACCAAAAAAAAATAAATGAACAAGGTCAAAAGGTTAACCAATCTTTGATTAAGAGAAGATAATTATGAATTGTTAAAAATTTGAAAAATAAAAAGACATATAATAAATGTTAAAGAAAATATACAATTGTATCTTGATAACATTTCCATCTAACTACTATTTTTTAAAAAATCTTTATAACCTAATTGTTCTAATTTTTGTAATCTAAATATCTTTACATTTAAAATTTATACCATAAACATTATTGACAATTAAAATTAGATACACTCGAAAAATTTTCTAAGGTTCATAAATAAACATGTGTTCAGAGCATATAAAGTAAACTTCCCAACAAAAAACTTTATAAATACATGTGCACACACAAATCCTCTTGTAAGTTATATAAAAAATTACTTAAAAGTTGATTGAATTAAAAAAATAAAAATAGATTACAATCAAAGAATAAGCAAGCAAAACTTAAGATGACAAAGATAGTCATTTTTAATCTAAATGGTTTCCTCTTCTATCTACCTAATAAACTTGTAAAAAATAACATATGCTTATTTTGTAATTAAGTTCTTATATAATATCACATATAATTAGAAGATACAGTTAATCATGAAATTAAATGATAAAAATAATGATGATAAAAAAAATGTTTTAAGCTCACAAATTGGAATCTATTCCTTTCAATTTTCAATATTCATTCATCATTGTTACAAACCATGATCTAAGATAAAAATATACTCTTTAATTCATTTGACAATGGTAGATAATGATTTAAACTTTGTCCAACTTTTAAATTCTTGAAAGAAAATAAGTATCATTTCATCAACATGAACATATACTTGATCATATGAGTCTTTTAGATATAATATGCATCAAATTTTTTTTGTACATGAAAAATATTTTTAAAAATAGGTTGAATTTGAAAATTCACTCATTGAAATTGATAAAAATTAGTAAACAATTGAATTAGATTTATTAGATAATATCAACAAAATCTAATATTAACTTTACTAAGTTTCTACCTCTCACAACAAACTAATTAATATATACAAGTATGTGGATCAAACACAATCTCTACCTTCCTAAATAAATTCTTGAGATTAAGACTATAATTTCTACAATCAATATTATACAACAATAATATATTGTTTACATATATACAACATTCTATCTTTAGTAGCTAATACCCCCCCTTAAGTTGGTGCATGAAGGTTTTGAATGCCTAACTTATAGAGGAGTTGGTTATATTGCAGTTTGCCTAAAGCTTTTATAAAGATATTAGCAAGTTGAGCATGAGAGGGAACATAGCTGGTCAGATGTTGCCATTGACTATGGCATCATAAATAAGATGACAATTGACTTTAATATGTTTTGTTCATTTATGAAAAATAAGATTCTGTGCTATATGTAATGTAGCTTGACTATTGCAATGTAGGTGCATCGACGTAGGATTGGCTACATTGAGACTGGCTAAAAGCCCCTTCAACCATTAAAGTTCACACATCATCATGGCCAAGGATCTATATTTTGCTTTGTGACCAATAACCAACCCTAATAAATGATCCTGCTATAACGGAATCAAAGTAGGTTTGGCCCCTAACAATCCAACCTTTGAAATGATGTCTAGGGTATATTTGCATTGATATAAAAAAAATCCTTTAGAGTTGTATGCAACTTCAATACCCAAAATTACTTCAAAGTTCCCAAATCCTTCATGTGAAAACATGCACTAAGATACATTTTGTACTATTTACAGGATTATTACTAGAAATAATTAAATCATCTACATAGACAAGAAGATTAATATTAATATCATCTTGGTGCATAGTAAACTGTGAATATCATAATATGATTGTTTGGAAACCATGGCCAATCAGTGCAACCAATAACTTGGCCAACCAATAGTGAGGAGCTTACTTCAGCCCATAAAGTAATTTTTGAAGATAATAAATTTTTTTAGGATTGGTAACTTGAAAACAGAGAGGCAATTTCATGGATACCTCCTCTTGGAGATTGCTATAGAGGATTGCATTATGAACATCCATTTAATGTAACTCCTAGTTCTTAGTAAATACAACAATTAAAAAAAACTCAAACAGTTACCATCTTAGCAATAAAAGCAAAATTTTTAGTGTAGTTAATCCCTTCGATGTGATGATTATCAAAGATCACTACACGTGATTTGTAGCATTAAACTTTACATTAGAGTGGTATTTAATCTTGTAAACCCATTTACATCCAAGAGATTTCTTATGAGGAGGCAAATCATTAATCATCCATGTGTCATTATTTTCCAAAGCTTGTATTTCACATTGCATAACATTTCTCCAACATGCATCTTTCATAGATTTGGAAAAGGTCATTGGTTCATGGTTAGCAGTAATAACTACAAGAAGATTTCTATGTTGTCACAAAGAAAATTTTTCATAACTCACATAGTGTTTATATGATAGGGTGTATTTGAGAGATGCTGCAGTTTCGATAAAGGATAAGATGAACTCAATTTTTGGATTGTATGAGTAATAAAATCATGTAAGTAAATGGATGATTATTTTTAATGATGTCCATGACCCAGTTTTATTTCCTTTTATCCTTCATCATCTACTAAAACTAGTTGAGATATGATATAATCTTTATTCTCTTACGATGGGTGCACATGGTCATGAATGTTGATAGGTTAGACTGATTCGATGATGCCCCCCTACTACAATCTCTTCATCATCACTAAACATACCATTTAGCTGAATCCAATTGTAAATAATATTATTCAAACTTAACATTATAGAAGCAAAAGGGAACTTATTGGTCACCATCGTAGTTATCACCTTTTTACTAAACTTGTATTATCATAATCCCAGGATTATCATTGGATGTTATGTTATACTAAGAGGTCATTTTTCTTTGGTTCGTTCCATCACTAAATACACTACCTTTATTGTTATCTTTAACATTGATTACACTTCTTTTAAGATTTTCTGATTGTGCCTAAACTAGTCTTTGATACCATGTTAAAGTATAAAGAGTTTATTAGATAAAAATACAACAAACTAATCAATATATATAAGTGTATGGATCAAACATAATCTCTACCTTCCTAAACAAATTCATGAGATTAAGGCTATAATTTCTATAATCAATATTATACAATAATAATATATTGTTTACATATATATAACCTTCTATCTTTAGTAGCCAATAAACTTCAATTTTTTATTTTTCACTAAATTAATTAATCTACTTACCATCAAACTTTTATTTTGGACTAGAAAATTTTAAAAAAATTAAGACATATTAAGAATATAGTATACAAAAAGATATAACAAATATTATAGGTTAAACAAAATCATATCATGAATATATAAAAGATTAATTTTAAATGGACTTTTGAATTTTAATGGAATTAAAAATATAAGCCAAGAATCAAAATCATCAAAGTTTATAAGTTTACTATATAAGCAATTGATATATATATATATATATATATATATATATATATTAGCAAAACAATAAAGGGAATGTTCTATTTAAAGTAAACTACATATTTACTAATAATAACTAAAATAAGCAAAACATTTATATTTTCATCAATTCATTTTAAGTTATGATTAAGAAGGAAGAATAATTTTATAATTTTAACTCATTGTTGTTGTCATACTATAGTTGTGATAAGATATACATAAATTATGACACTAAACTATTTTCTATGTGCCACCTGGGGTCGATGTGGGCTAGGAGTAGTCGCCAGTACCAAAGAGAGTATGGACAAAAAAGTGGCTCCTAACAAGCTTCTAGGTGTAAGGGATAGATGTTTCATATAAAGGGGTAGCAATAAACAACCTTTCTAAAATCCTCTCTCTATGGCTTTCTAAATTCCTCTTAATACTTTCAAACTAAAATAGTTGAGATATCAACTAAGCATTCTCTTCCTTTTGGTCCTTACTAGTTATTGATCTATACAGGAATATGTTTTTTGGGATTGTTTTACCTTTTCTTATGATCTCTTGTTCTTTGAAAATGCTTTAGGGCTTGATCTGCTCCACCTTATTTTCTTATCATATGTTAGAGGCTTGATATTCTGAAGCCTAAAAGAAGTACTGTGAAAGGGAAAAAGAAGGGCATAAGAAGAACAACCTCTTTCATTTAGTAAGGGTACAGATCTGGAATTCAGACCACTTTTACATCTTCCTTGTAACCAAAGGGTTCAAATTCTCCGTTCAGACACTATTAAGTATATCCCTGTAGAAACACAATTGCCATGTGTCTTTTTGCTAAGGAAAAATCTGGATAAGTGAAAAGTTTATCTTCATGAATCCATTTAAGAACATTTGTCTGCCAAACTGTAATAGGATTGAACCAGGATAAGAATATCCAAAGAGAATGAGAAGAATATCCAAAGAGGATGAGAAGAATATCTAGTGTCATACAAGAACCATAGCAAAGGTAGTAATGGTATTTCGATTGATTGATGGTATACATGAATAAATACATTTCTAGTTAGATTTAAATTGTTCTAATCCTTGTAATATTCAGGAAATACGCTCCAAAAACTTCATCATTGATAAGGATAACATAAATGCCTTGGCCATTGCATGAATAATTTTGGTTCATAACTGAGTAGAATATAGTTATTTGTAAGCATCATATAAGGATTTCATATATCTTTGTAAATAGTAAACCTTAGTCTGCTTTGTACTTGTAAAATGGATACAATATATGTATTTAGCTTATTATTGCTTTGCCATGAAGAGTCTTATAGAAGGAGATCATGGCATGGAAGGAGGAAGAATTCCTTGCAAGAATGATGAAATCATGGTCAAAGATCGCTCAGGTTGGTCTTTTGGAACCATATGCCCCGCTTCTCTTATTGTCACAAATGTCACCCCTTCATATGCCACCACATATCCTCCGACCTGTCACCAAATTCGTACTTGAACATCATAAATACATAAACTAAAACAAGATCAGTTCATTACACCTTTTAAGATAAGTTATGATTTTGAATTCAAATACTATATTTTTCATTTACTTGATCTGCATAAATATACTATATTAATATATTTTCATCTGTAGATGATATGATGATGATATGTTACGAGTGTCTAGTGGAAAATGCCTGCAACTTGCATCTAAATCAAACTGCATTATTCAGGATAATTAGAAAACTGAAAAAAAAGTATATTTTCAAAATACCTCCTTGTTGGAGTACCATGGCCGCCAGGGATTTTTGATCGGAAGCTTCATCCTGTTTATTGAATACCTGGAAGCTGTAACTGGCACTCGTCCATCTATGTCACCACTACAAGAATAGAAAAGCTCTCAACGGTTACAATATGCTGTTCCTTTTCCCTCTCTTTTGGTAATATTCTTCTTAAAACATTCAAGTATTACCTGTAAATCCAGATTCCGATGCCACTTGCCATGAGATTTTTGATGGTGGGTAGGACAGTAACAGGGCTATCAGTCCAGTTAAAATCACTGTACATAATTACCATGACATTGTTTTCTTAAAACCCACAATAATTTCTCATTTCTTTTTTTTTAAAAAAAAAGAACTTTACCATAAGATTAATCACCTGCAATGATTCCATGTGGTGGGTTTTGCATGCAAAGAAAGCTGCACCTCTACAGTATTCAAATAAGAATCTACATATTGGGCTGAGCAGGGATCAACATTAAGCACCTGATTATAAACATATTGTAAGTCAAAAATAGGCTATCAGGAAAATATATAAATTTTAAACATTT
Source organism: Dalechampia spathulata (assembly GCA_948192965.1). Classification (NCBI taxonomy): domain Eukaryota; kingdom Viridiplantae; phylum Streptophyta; class Magnoliopsida; order Malpighiales; family Euphorbiaceae; genus Dalechampia; species Dalechampia spathulata. Next base: position 11,673 of record CANYBF012052651.1, read on the forward strand.
TTGTCAAATCTTTATCGTTCTGTTGGTGCGATTTTCTTGCAGCATATTGTATTTCTCGTATAACTTCACAAAATTAACGTTATGATCCGAACAGCAGTCCAACCATCAAATGTCCAAGTTTTTGTTAATATCTAGCAAGCTTTATGCAGTGTTTAATCTGATTGAATTTCTCAAACAATTACAGGAACTGGTTTAGATGGAGAGAACTGAAATAATACAAGCTTCATTAACTCAAAGAAATACTCACAGAAGCCGTTGACCTGTTGGGTGAGTTGGGGTGGCAAAGTGGAGCATAGATGTTGTAAAAATCAATAGGACCCTTCTCAACCAAAGCTTGGAACCGAGACAGTTCACATTCTTGAAAATAATTGCCTCCAGAGTAACAATACTTTCTGATGGCTTCATATGTTTCATCAGAGATTAAAGCATGACTCCAGAAATAATCAATCATCCCGATTTCACTTGAAACATCATCCAACAATGCATTTCCTATCTGCTCAGGTTCAACCAATTTTAGTCAAATTCAAAGGTGGAATATCAAAAAGACAACATTATAAACTTACAGCAATGCCTTTGAGATTTATGGTATGGTTAGTTTTCTTGTTGTTTTGCAGTATTGTGTATGCGAGCTGAGGTACGTAATGACCAGCATAGCTCTCTCCACTTATGAAGAGTTGTCTGGACTTGTACTGTGGAAACCTTTCGAGCCAATTGACAAGAAAAACATAGGCATCATCAGCGGTTCTCTTATCACCTGTGCGATCATAATCAGAAGACGTATTCGAATACGAAAATCCAACTCCGGCAGGAGATTCCAGGAAGATTACATTTGCAACTGCCATTTATTTTAATAAATTTGTCAGTGTAATTTTATAGGCAAGTAGAAGACAGAAGAGCGTTTCAGGTTACCATTATTCCAGGAGAAAAAATTCCTGAAGAGTGTTTTTCCATCACTGTTTACTCTGAATGGTCCTATTTCCGCCAAGGCTCCATAACCAAGAGAGGAACATCCAGGTCCTATCAGCATTAGCGCACAACATCATTCCAGAAAATTGAATGTCAAGTGATCAATGGTTCATAATAAAATGCACTTCCATTGTAGTATATATATATATATATATATGTCTATAATAATAATACAGAGTTATGATTGTGTACCCTTGATGTTCTTATTACATCATAGTATGTTTTGTCTTTTTTAATGCTTGACAAAATTACAACTATGTACATGGTTTTCATGCTTTAGGAGATAAGTGGTTAAGATTTAGGATTATTATAGAAAGGGAGTCTTAAGTCTTCCCCTAGCGTATGGACTGGTTAAAGCAATCGCACAAATAATAATTGGTAATGAGAGTCTTTGTATTAAATTGACTAATTTGAATCTCTCTTTCTTTTGGCTTTCATCCAATATTTCTCTTTTCTTCAAAAACAATATCCAACCATCCAAATTCTTATTTTTATTTTATAGGCCACTTTTGATTTGATAATTAATCATATTTTTAATTGATTTGATTCAAATTTTAAATAAAATTATGTTTCTCATTCTTAATAAAGATGGATAAATTTTAATTATTATTGATATTTTTCATGATTTTTTTATATGCATTTATTACTTTTCAAATAATAAAAATTTTGTTATTTTTTTTGCTAATAATAAGGATAAAAATACATCTTTTTTAATAATTATAAAATTTTAATTTAAATTAAATCAATAAATTCAATTCAATTTTAATTTAAATTGAATTATGCTAATTTCTGAGTGTGAGTTATCTGATAGAAAGTTATCCAAATGAATCTGGAGAGACATTTGAAGTAAGGGGAGATGGGCACAGTATGAAGAGATTTGAGATGGGTGTCATATCCTTATTCTAAAGTCTACTTTTCTTTTGAAAGATAGATAAATTAAATGAAACTTAGTCATCCAAGTTGGTGCCATGTCTAATATCAAATTAATGAATACAAACATGAAATGGATGATGCATGATACCTCCATTGACCCACAGAAGCAAAGGTTTAGACGAGGAATTCTGAGGGGACTCCACAAAATAGTAAAGAAGTGCTCTTCCAGCGTCAGCATCAACACTCACATATCCTGAGTACTGTTCAAAATCCAAGCCCTCAGGCTGCCCTGGCAAGGATACAATCCTGTCAGCTTCCATCAGCCCATCCTGAGGCTGGACATGCACCGCAGGAATTTCATTTGCGACGTGTAGTTCAGGCCAAGCACGTGGAAGAGGAGGATTTCTTGATCTCTTGGACTTAAGCAGCCTTTCCAGGTTCTCAGACTGACCGGCTTCGCTGGAACCAATGCAATAGAGAGGAAATAACCATAGAAAGAGTGTTAGTTTCATGTTTATGGATGACACAGCTTTTGTGTAAAGAGATGGATATATAAATACATACAATTCCGCGTGGGAGCTTAATTAAATAAAACTTTAATTAAAAAAGTGCTTTTCTAAGGGTAATATAACAAAGAAAATCCACCACATCCTTAAATGTAATCTAATTTAATAGTTGATGAATGCAAGTGAAGTTGGTTTTTGGTATGGATCTTATCTCTTGTTTTTTAATATCCTATTAAAAACTCATTAATCAAAGTTTAATTACTAAAAATTTCCATTATCAAATAATGTATTTGAGTATATAATAAAGATGAAAATGCATATATTCATACTTTAATTTATGTGTAAGAGTTTATTAGAGATATATAAATCTATATTTTAAGCTCAATAAATAATTTAAAATTTTCAGTTGAATGATTATTATAAAATTACAAAAACTTATTTAAACAATATTTAAAATTTGGATAATTTAAAACATCATTAAAAGAATTTTATACCTTAAATATAAATAGAATTATTGATGTTATCATATAAAGAAGGAAGTAAGCACAGGAAAAAATATGATTAATAATTTTAATTTATATTTATAAGTATTTTTATTTTAAGAATTTTACTTAAAATCAAATATAAATAGTATAGTTTTAATTTATATTTATAATAAATAATTTCAATTTAATGATTATATTCAAAATAAAAAATATAAATACTACTTATTTTTATTATATAATAATTTAATTCATTAAAATTAATTTTTCTTATCCAACTTTTATTAAAAAAAACTACATATTAAAAACCCTGCATTTCTTCAATTTTATTTTATTTTTCAAATAGTAATTTTTTAAATTTATAACAACTAATTTCTAATTATAACAACTAATTTCTATCTAAGTATTCTAATAAAATTAAATATAAATATAAATTATTTTTATTATCTAATAGTTTAATTTATTAAAATTAATTTTCATCATCTAGTTCTATACAAAAAATAAAATATAAATAATTAATTTTCAGAGCATAGAATTTATTAATAGTATAAATTTATTAAAATAATTTTATGTTTTATATATAATAGTAAGAGTTTCAATTCAAAGTAATTAATTTCTATAATAAAATTATATAAATAAAAATATTATTTGTTATTAGTTTTAAAAAATATGAGACCTTTATTAAAAGTTTAAAAATATCTCATATTATTAATGTCCGACTTAGTCTTTTTAAACTTATGTTATAAAAATTAAGTGAACTAAATTAATAAAATATATTTTTTTTAGATTTTTTGTTAATATTAAAAGAGGAATTGAAACAAATAAAAGAAATATTATACAATTCCCTCTAAATTTATTAAAATTTTATTAAAATTAATTTTTATTATCTAATTTTATATAAACATACACATAATGATTAGTTTTCAAGAAATAGAATTTTACTAAAAATCTATGTCACACTCCCGACCCAACACTCAAGGGATGCGACAAGATCCCGTAGCATAACCATCGCTCACCCGTCTCAGGAAAACAACAATTATACTACAAGGGATTTTGACCTTCTAATGCTCGTATAAGAAATCCGAAAAAAACATAAATGATACAAAACAAACCCCTGGATATATAAATACATGAATTCTTATACAATACATTTGGTATACTGCCAATTTTAATACAAAAGGCATATGCACAAATATACAGAAGAACAGGAGTCCCTCCAGAAGTCCAAGACACGCCCAGCTGCTGTACCTCTAGCCCCGGTGCTCGCCCTCTGAACTCGGACCTACGTTCATCAAATGATAAACGCTGAGAATACATCTCAGTGGTGCTAGGAACACATCACATA